>JAJHSJ010000003.1:14740652-14826790 GCA_021015155.1 Magnolia officinalis
AAAAATGAATCTAGATCCTCTGCTCGCCACAAGTAAAAAATTCAGTTTTTCTGCATCATGATTGGTCCACGTGATGGCCCACCATAGGCTTGGAATTACCTCAATATCCAAGTTGTGCTTTGATGGGCTTATTATAATGACCAATATCCATAAGGCATTCTAGTTGCAGGATGTAAAACATGATTAAGAATTTATTTATCTACAGCAGTACATAGAAAGTGATGGATGTGCATGCCGTGCTGTGAAAGAGTTGCATATTCACTCCTTTTCTTCTTCTTCTTCTTCTTCTTTTTTTGTTGTTGTTGTGGGGCGTGATTGTTTCATAATGGTCATGCTTATGAGAGAGTGAGGACACACACACATCCTTTCTAAGAAAAAAGGAGAAGACAATGTAACACCTTATTTTTAAGTTTTATAGGTCCCAAGTTAGTTTACCTACCAAAAAGCAAAGACAAACAAGTTTAATAGTCACCAAGGTTGAAAGTTGAAGAACAATAGATTTATTAGAGCCATCAAGTCCAACCGATTATGCCACAAGGTCAAGGGCTAACGATATATATATTATATTATATATATATATATATATATATATATATATATATATATATATATATATATATATATATGGAGGGAAGGTTTTAAAAAATAAGGTTTTCCAGCTGGAGAAAGTCCTGGGGCATGACCGATATGCAATGGTGCCAATCTAGGCAATGATCCTATGGCAAGGTAAATTTCTTCTATATACAATCTGTGGATTTGCTAATTAATACAACTCTAGATACTATGGCAAGATAAATTTCTTCTACACTATCATTTGGAAGTTCTTATTGATGCTTGGGACCAGCAATAACTATAAAACTGAGGCTTTTTCAATTCACAATCCATTATCTTCCAACTTTTGAAGATAATGAGATGAGCGTGGTAATTACATGGAGCAGAAATGAACTGGAAAGATAAGGAGAAATCTCCAAAAACAAACCTCTGTTACAAGATGAGGTAGTTTTTGTTGCAAAAGGTTACCAAACAGAAACATTAAGGCTCTCGATCTCTCCATACTTGCTCAGCTCCTCAAATAGATCCTTATAGAAATCCTGCAATTTCAAAGTCATTCAAACCAAAAAAAAAAAGAAAAAAAAAAACTTAGAAGGATTAATCCAATCCTTTTTGTATATGAATTAGTATCCTTATCAACAGTGAAATCACAAAGAAAAAAAGAAAGAGGGAACAGAAAAATGAGAAATCTTGATATGGAAGATCATTTTTTTAGCACTAAAAATTAAATCAAGAAAAAAAAAAAACACGAAGACAGTGAAGAAACCAGCTAAAATCACATCCAAGCATTAAATCGACCAAAAAAAAAAACTAATGAAACAAAGCAGAAATGCAGAACGATCGAAGGAAAGATGAGAAAGAAAAGCTAATCTGTTACCGTAAAAATAGATCAGAGGCAATCAGAGAGATAAGTCTCAAGAAAATCCAATGCACTAGGGCTTTATTTGAGGATATTTGACGTGGATAAAAGGGATGGGTGATAGGGACTGTTGAAAGCTACTGTTGAAATTTGAAAGCTTTCTAGGGCCAAGTGATTGTTTGACTGTGCATATGCATGCCAGTGAATATCACCCAGAAGACTGACTGTGCAACAGATGAATATAAATAGAAATTATGTTAGAGAGACTCACTTGAGGGAGACAAGATGCAAGCTCTCCAAGTACCCAGTTTGTAGTTGCAACCAAGTAAGGTAGATAGGGAGATGACAAACATAATGGTAGCAATCGAGTCCAAAGGTACCATTTCTACTCTCCAAACGAGACGATCCTGTTTGGGTGCCCAATTAAAAAATGAGTACTCATTGAGTGTGCATTTGAAAATTCCTAATATTTGGTGCAACCAAACACACCCTCAATCATAATTATGCATTAGAAATCATGATTGTTGTTATCAAAATTACTTTTAATCTGTACATATAAAGATTAACTCTAATGAGATTGGCTCATTTTAAGTGGCATCCAAACAAGCACTATGTTTTCTATTTGTGTTTTTATATTTTGGTAATAGTGTAGTGGATCATACTCATGCAAAATCCAACATGGATCATGCATGCATGCTTGTCAGTGCAGAGATGTCTAAATCATGGGTCCCACCAGGTGAGGTTAGCACAAAAAAGTATGATTAAGTTAGATTCATCCAATTTGTGTGATTTCTAGAACATGCCCCATCTAGAGTCGGCCTGATTTTGAATGGTCTGGATATACATATTCCAACAATTTTATGATTTTAACTTCAAATTCTTTTTGTGCATGGTAAAATAATTGGAAAAGAAGCCCTGTAAATACATCTTATTTGTTTGGAAAAAAAAAAAAAAAAAAAAAAGACTTGGCATATTTTGAGCTTTCCGGACATGTGACAAATGGCCATCCATCACTTATGTAGAGGCGGAAGCTATAAGGGGCCCACCAAGATGTCCGTAAGGAATCTACCTCTCCCATCACTTTTGCCAGCCAGCTCATGCTCTAGTACATGATTTGAAAAATGAGGCAGATCCAAAACTCAGTGGGACACACTACACGAAACATTGAGAATGAATGGAAACACCCACCATTGAAAACTTCCTAGGTGCTTACCATGATGTTTGTATGCCATCCAAATAGAGGCTGTTTCGCTACCCATCCCCTTCCTATTTCTTCTCCCTAACAACTCTTTGATATTCACCAGTTTGATTGGTCGCACCAAAATTTCATGGTATTTCTTGCAACCAAAAACAACCTAAAACAAATATGAAATTATGAGAAGAGAAATGTCTCTGTGGTAAAAAGAACTGAATCAGAAACCAGTAAGATTAGAGCTGAATCAGGCTTAAGCACTTCTGCTCTGTCCTTTTGTGCACACCAGTACATCAAAACTCAAACCATCAGTTGACTGACAGAAAGAAAGGCTAGGATTGACTAAACTGCCGTTTAGATTCAAATTTTCAGTACTATGATTGAGCATAAGAAAGTACATTGGGCACAGCTGGCACTCAACCTACCAAAATCCCAATTTTTCAAGATCCCTTTTACCCAAACAGATACTTGTATGTATCCGCTCACAGCATTTGTCAGATTGAAATAGATAGTCTATTCCTGACTTTTAAAATGAATATGCATTACAATTACTACGGCGTTACTATCCTTTCATAATCATATACATGAAATCCTTCTTATATACTACAAAAAAAGATTTGAAGTACTGCATCAGACAGGCCTAAAACACAAAGAGGACGAACAACATTGATAGATTTCAAGAAATTGGCACAAATCCCAAAATACACCACTTGCAGAGCTAAACTCAGACAATGCAAATCCCCAACTTGGGATTTGACAATACACATCCCTAATTAGGGATTTGTTATACAAATCTCTAACAAATCCCTAATTAGGGATTCAACAATGAGTATCCCTAATCAGATATTCTAAATTGCAGAAAGCAATAGTGAGAAGGGGAAAACCTTACCTCAAACCTGAGAATCCGACATTTACGAGCAGCAGAGGGCCGATGAGATGGGGAGATAAAGGACTAGGGTTTGAGAGAGAGAGAGAGAGAGAGAGAGTGAGAGGGGAAGCGAGTGAAAGCGCGCTATAGAGGGCCAGGGCTTTGAGAGAGAGAGGAGAGAGAGAGAGAGAGGGAAGAGTGAGAGTGGCGCTATAGAGGGAGGGGAGAGGAGAGAGATGAGAGAGAGAGAGAGAGAGAGGAGAGAGAGAGAGAGTGCGGAGAGAGAGAGAGAGAGAGAGGGATAGGATAGCGAGAGAGAGTGCGGAGAGAGAGAGAGAGAGAGAGAGAGAGAGAGAGAGAGAGAGAGAGAGTGCGAAGAGGGAGAGGGATAGGTAGCGAGAGAGAGAGTGCGAAGAGGGAGAGGGAATGAGGGATGTGGGCGCTGGATGTGGGCGCGAGAATGAAATTTGGTGGGTTTTTTTTGCGGGCGCGGACGACCACTTGAGACGTTGATGTGTTAGGGGCTACGTGTGGCCCACCATAACGTATGTCATTTATCTGTGCCATCCAATAAATTCAAATAACTTTTTAGAGCTTTATTCCAAAAAAAAAATGGAAATAGAAGGCTTACATGGACCACACCATAAATTAACAATAGGCACTTAATCTCCATTGTTTCCGATGGTGTGGTCCATTTGAGATTTAAATTTATCTAATTTTTAGGTGTAATCCATTAAAATTAATTTAAAAAAGGATGGACGGCTTAGATTAAATAAAAAATTTATGGTGGGCCCCATAGAAGTTCTAACAGATGTGCCTTTGCCGTAGTGGGTACGGCTATTTAGCTACGGATTAAATCCGTAGTAATATAGCTACGGTTTATATCCGTAGCTAAAACATCCCATAGTCCGCACCCTTTGCTCGTTTTTTTGGTAGTGACTATTTGAAAGGTCCATTCTCTTGCTTAATGGACGGCTGTTTGAAAGGTCCATTCTCTTATTAAAAAGGGGGTTAACTATTTAAAAGACTCATTTCTTTGCAAGTTGAATGAGTCGACTGTTTGAAAGACTCATTCGCTTACCTGAATGGACTGACTGTTTGAAAGGTTCATTTCCCTATTAGAGATGAGTTGACTGTTTAAAAGGCCCATCCCCAGGCATCAATGAGTTGACTGTTTGAAAGGCCATCATGTCTAAGTGAGCCGACTGTTTGAAAGGCCCACTACTTTGCAAGTTGAATGAGCTGACAGTTTGAAAGGCTCATTCTCTTGCATGAATAGACTAACTGTTTGAAAGGTCCATTTATTTGGCCACCTGGATGTGCATCCCCAGTTGATGTGCATTCATCCATCCATGCACTTAAATAAGATCGCATCATGAAATATTTTGTATGTTTTATTGTTTAAAACTATGCTTAACTAATGCAGCGGTGTGTAATCTTGAGGGGAATTCACACTGAGCTGGCCACTCATTCATTGAATATATAACCGTACAGGTACTGTAGGTGATTTAAATGATATTCATGATCAGATTGATGAAGAAGCAGGGCACGATGTCTGCTTAAGAGCTACTACGTGATTTTGCAGCTCAAGAATAATTTCAATGTATACAGTTTTATATGTTTGACTATTTCATTTTGTAATTGCAGGTATTGAGACATTAGTTTGTATAAGCTCTATGGGCAACCATTGTAATAATTAAATTTGTGTATTTGAATTTCCTCTTATGCTTGAATTGTTCCATTCTGCTAAACTATTAACTCTGATAAAGAAAAAAATACCTGAAATTTAATCGTCTTTAAAGGTTAACAGTCAGGCTGTCAAAAAATGAATCGTGTA
Organism: Magnolia officinalis; assembly: GCA_021015155.1. Taxonomy (NCBI): domain Eukaryota; kingdom Viridiplantae; phylum Streptophyta; class Magnoliopsida; order Magnoliales; family Magnoliaceae; genus Magnolia; species Magnolia officinalis. The sequence goes on from JAJHSJ010000003.1 coordinate 14,745,961, forward strand.
CTCGGGTTTCAAAAATTGGGGCGTTACATGAAAAGGGTACTAAAAATGGATCTTGATGACCAAGGTTGAAGATTTCAAGACCCAGAGATCCAAGGAAACCAAGTGATGAAGGAAGAGAATTAAAGATTTGAAGTGAAGAAAAGGAATCCTAAAATTGTCCTGAAAAAACATATTTTGAAACTCTAGGCCATTTTGTGAAATTGCGCAGAGTGAAGTATATTTTGGAAAACTGCGCAGAGTGAAGTCTATTTTAGTAAACTGTGTAAATTAAAGCAGTTTCTAGAGTTTTCCAACTTGGTGCGAAAGTTGAAGTTCCACAACTATAAATAAGACTCCCTAGGATGTTCCTAAGCATCTCTTAGGGTTTGGAGGAGCAAAGCACAAGGGTGGAGATCTGTCGCCAAGCATTTTTCTTCTTTCTTCCTTAGTTTTTCATGCTTTCTTCTAGGGTTTTAGATCCAATCATGTCTATGGTTGGATAAACCTCTTAGCTAGGGCTAAGAGGTGAAGCTTGTAGCGTGATGGATGTTTTTCTTGCTTTGATTCATGTTTATGTTAAACTTACTTTGATTCTAGTTTGATATTTAAGGAATACTTTTAGTTTTTAATGGTTTATTGTGACTCAAATTACAGTAGACCTGCAATGGCTTTGAGTATCTTCTTTGTTGTTTGTCATTGCTCCTGGGCATGGTTTTGTGATGGAATCACTCCCAATCCTCATGACTCTCATCCATTGAGAATTAGATCAAAGGAATTTCATATTTGGTTTTATTACTATATCTTCCAACTGGATAAAATAGGACTCTGATTCCAGTTGTGTCCTTAAATCAATCATAGTATCACCCTGATTGCTACAAGTGAATCCTTGGAAACCCTAGTTCCCACCTTTGAATTCTTAGTTTTAATCACTTTAATCACAATTACTCTCTCAATCACTTCAGTATTAGTTTTACGTCTTCTCCTAGTTTTGATCCTAGTTGCTTTCAGATTACACACGAGATTAGTCTCTGTGGATTCGACCATGGTCTCACAGAGATTATAACTGCATCACGACCCTACACTTGGGCTTGTGAACACCTTGGCCAACTCACACACCTCAACGACTTGCACCATCGAGCGGCGGACCGACAGGATGTAGGGACGAGCTGGAAAACAAAACCTGTTAAGACACCAACAATAAAGACAGACCAAGAGATAAAGAAGAGAAACCAACCTTGTAGCACACAGCCACCAAGTCACCCATTACTACCTGATGATGAGCATTGATCATCTTAGTGATTTCATCTTCTGAGACATGCCTAGTTGTCCATGCGACTAGGTCATTCATGTAATAGCCAGGAGGGAGGATGCCCGACCTTTCAACCTCATTCACTGGTTAGGCCGAGGTCTCACCCTCATTGGCCCGAACTTCAACTACTGAAGATTGAAGGTCCCCAGTAGCGGGAATCTCTTCCTGAGGTGGAGGAGATTCCAAGTCTACTACCTCCAAAGTCATCAACTGAGGAGGATCATTAGAAGAGGGTTCGTCCCGAGCCCTCTCGCTCAGAGCAATTGGGAGCGGCTGCTCGATCACGACCGAGATAGCCATGACTGTTCGGCCGCAGGCCCTTCCGCTCCGGGCTTCAACCTTACCTCCACGGCTATGGAGGACCCCGCCTGCTTTACTGGAGGCATGATTGCTCTCCTTTTTATAGGTGGCTTCTTTTGAGTCACCTCCAACAACGGGGGGAGCTCGCATCGTCTTGGCAGGGCGCGAGGGATCAGTCGTTCCTACACAAGTGATAGATGTCGATCAGAAACGAAAGAAAGCCACGAGTTCAAAAGAAGTCAACATTTCTAACTCCCAAGATGGATGGAGCAAGAACGAACTTATGGAGGAGCTCTGGAGTGATCAACAGCTTTTAAATATCTTAGAAGCGTCTACCGACCTTGCGTGAGCAATCCGATTGTGGTCCGACTCAGTTACCACAGCAGGCTTCCTAGGAAAAACTGCAAAAAAAATAATAATAATAATAAATAAATAAAATGGTTAGAAGAAAAATGAAATGAATACAAACTACAAGGTCAGCACTTCGGATATACCCGACTTAGGTAGGCATAGCGGGTTAGAACCCGAGGTCGTAGCCTAGGAACCGCCGAAGCTTCCCAGTCTTCAGACGCCCAAACCATTTGTCCTTCCAATTTTTGTTAGAGGACGGGTTGTCTGTAACGAGGGCCTTACCCTTGCCTGGCCATGCTGAGAAGTAATACCAATTTGTGTGCTTAGGGTTGGACTTCGCCTGATAGAGATGGAGGAACTCATTGGCGGTCAGCTCGGGATTCTCGAGCTGAAACCACAGTATAAAGGCCCCAAGCAGGGCCCTACATGCGGTCAGAATTATTTGGTGTTTAGAATTATTTGGCCAGGGGCCAACCTCAAACGAGAAATGACCTCCCTAACAATGCGGTGAAGGGAAGTCTAAGGCCGCACTGCAAGGCAACCAAGTACATGACCACCTCGCCCTCGCCAGGATCACTTGGAACTTCACTAAGTACAGGAGCTTGGAGTACCACCGAGTCAGGGATGTCGTACTCCAACCTGATTTGCCCTAGGCAAATTCCTTGAGTGTCGACCCAAACAGGCCGATCTCTTCAAATCCCTCTATAGGGGATCGAGTTGCCCCTCTCTCTGCTGAGAAAGGACCTGCCATAGCATCTACAGGTCGTTCGGCTAAGGACTGGACCGTTGCCCTCTCTATTGAAGCGGACGCAGTCTCCCTATCATTCAACAGTAGGATCGAGGACAATGAATCACGGGAAGCCCTCGACGGCGAGTCCCAGTCCTCCAACTTTGAATCGCCCTAGAAACCCATGGGTCCAATCATCCGACATGTCCGACATTGTCAACCAGAAAACAATCATGATGAGGAAGCAGAAAAAAAACAGAAAAAAAAAAAAAAAAAAAAAAAAAAAAAAAAAAGATCAAAGGAAGTGGAGCTCGCCGGAGGGGAAGATTTTAACTTACCAGAAATCTCTAAGTCCAGGGAGTCGGGGAGAGGCAGCGAGAGAAAATGGTCGAAATCACTAGGGTTTCCCCCTTTTTATAGGCAGCTCGGCCTTAGGCATTAATTGCCTGCATCTAATGAAAAAACTGAAGAGGCTCCTCGACACGTGCGCGCACCCAAGTGAAGGCCTCCCGCTTGATAGGCAACCCAACTCCTCAGGTAGCGCCACGCATCCATGCCCCATGGGTCGGGAACAGAAAAGGTACCTTGCCAATGCACACCTCCTCGAGCACGCCATACCATCATTGCCAATTCTCCTCAATCTCCACACCTACCGCCCCTCTCCGTATTAATGAAGAATTGACTCGACCTCCCATGCACAAAATAATATAACCTCATTACACTTACTTACTGAGCTTACGCAGTTAGCTCAAAAGTAGGGAGGGTACTATTGTGGGGTAAAAATGAACTGGTCAAAAATATGAGGTCGGTTGGGATATATGTGCACGTTGCGTAGTCGGATGGTACCAATCATGACTAAGGAGCTCCTTAACGGCTGAAATGCGGTAATCTTTTGTGTAAAGATTTGTCCACCCGACGGCCCTACTCGCCAGAAGATGAAGTACCTCCGCTTCGTTTGAGAGAGGATGAACGCCGAACTTTCCCACGGTCCCATCCATTTCTGAGCTCCTATCCAGATCTCTTGGAGAAAACTCCAAAGAGCAATCCCGTGTAGGACCAATATCCTATGGATGGTGATCCAGGGATTCGTTATCGATTGGAAAGAATGGAAACTTTTCACCGGGAGAGTCACTTGACTATACAAGGGTTGCAGGAAACCCTTGATCGTATTGTGGATGAGTTAATCCCGCCCCGAGCCCAAGGCGACGCTCAGCTACCCATGATCGTTATATGGCACAACACAATTTTTCATAAAGCGTGTCAGGAGGCAAATCGTAACGCTATCCCAAATGAGTCGAGCTCTAGTGACGAGGACGTCGGTGGCGTCGTTGCCCGATGGTTGGTTCATTGAGACAATTGACTATATCAAGCTAAAAGATACTATCGAGGTAATGTTGAACTTCCTAATTTTAATGGCTTATTGCATATAGAAGACTTACACAATTGGCTAGCTGAAGTATAATGATATTTTGATTACATGGAAATGTTTAAAGAAAAGAAAGTGCAATTGGTTGCATTTAAATTTAAATCTAGTGCTTCCGCATGGTGGGACCAATTACAACTCTCACGTGACCGATAGAACAAGGCGCTCATCCAATCATGGATGAGAATGAGTTGTTTTCTTCGATCATGAGTCCTCCTCAGTGATTACGAGCAGGTGTTGTTCAAGAAATACAAAAATTACCAGCAAGGGAATCGGACCATCACAGATTACATCGAATAATCTTAGCAGTTAGAAACATGGAATGATTTGTCGAAGACTAAATCGCAGAAGGTAGCACAGTTCATAGGAAGTTTACGACTGACAATTCACGACCGAGTTCAAATGCAATTAGTCGGGACCGTAGATGAAGCAGTTCAGTTGTCAGGTAGGGCAGAGATACAGCTTGCAAGAATCCCCACTTAGCCTTACAGTTCGACTTGAGCCCCTATCATAGGTCCCACACAGGATTTAACGATGTTCAGAGGAAAGGAACTAGTAGGAGGGAGTCCTCAACCTCCTACAACCCTAAACCATGATACAAGGAGAGATCCATCTAGGCCTCTGTTCACAACCACAAGTGTAGGCTCGCGATGTAATAATAATCTCTGTGAGACCGAGGTCGAATCCACAGGGACTAAACTTGTACGTTTTTTAAAAGAACTAGAACTAAAAGAAGAAAAATATCTAAATCTGAATTCTGGAATAGTTGAAAGACTAATTGTGAATAATGTAATTGAAACTTGTGAATTTAAAGATGAGAATTAGGGTGCTAAGGATCCACTTGTAGCTATTAAGATGTTACCTTGCTTGATTCAATAGACACAATTGGAATTAGAGTCATATCTTATCCAATTGGAAGAAGAGATGATCAAATCTCTGAACTTTTCATTGAACTAGCTTCAATGGATGAGAATTGTGAAGATTTGGAAGGGATTCCATTACCCTACCATGCCCAATAGACGATGGTGAACAACAGGATTTACCAATCCCACAATCTCAAATAGAAAAAGAAGATTTTCAAAGCTATCGCAGTGTCTATTGTAATTTGAGTCACAACAAACCATAGAAAACTGAAAATATTTCTTAAAATCAACTAGAAATCAATGAAGTTCAACATAAACATGAATCAAAGCAAAGTAAGCATCTCAATCACGCTACAAGCTTCACCTCTTAGCACTAGCTAATAGGTTTTAGTTAACCATAGACATGATTAAGTCAAAATCTCTTAAAGAATGCATGAAAACAACTAAGGAAGAAGAAGAAAAACTCTTGGCGGCGGCTCTTCACCCTTTTGCTCCACTCCTTAAACCTTCAATGATCCTTAGGAATGCATTAGAGACTCCTATTTATAGTTGTGAAGCTTCTCCTTATACACCAATATAGAATTTCCGTAATCTGATTGCGAAAGCGCCTCAATTTATGCAGTTGCATTACGCATATCAGGCAAACCAAAGTCGAATTTGAAGTCGAATCCAAATTTGGAAAGGATTCTGTTTCAGCAGTTGCACGATTTTGGTCGGACCGAGCTGGGTTCGGTCTGACCGAACTTAAGTTGTCGATCGAACCGAATTAACTCCTTTCAGTAGTGGAGCTTTTTCTGCATTTTCAGTCGCACCAAATCCTCCTTTCGATCGGACCGAACTAGGTTTCAGTCAGACCGAATTATCTATCGGTTGAACCAAATTACCTTCTGAATTTCATCGTTGGCTGCTGGATTGTTTTGTGCATTTCAGTTGGAACTTCTCTGTTTTCTGCTACAAATTTTGCGATCCTTCGGGTCCTTTCTTCAGCTTTTGTACTTGGTTTCCTTAGATTTTTAACATGTGAACTCTTCATTCTTAGTCTCCTAAGATCCATCCTTTGCCTTGGTGATTCTTGAGTACTAAATTCATGCTTTTAACATTCTTTCCAATCCAAGCTCTTAGATTCACCTTGCAACACAAACATGTCACGCCCCAAACACGGAAACCAGGCTCACAAAATTCTCGATCACCGAATCCGGCGCCGACAGCCTCCGTAAAACCCCATTCTCGGCTCTTAGCGCCCATACGCCAGATTTCGATCCTGAGATCCTATAATGAGGATTTTCCAATGTACATTTAACTCATAATAAGCATAACCACAAGATTACCCAATTCACAAAGGCAATATCATCATCACATATCCACTAATACAATCATTTGAGTACAATGCTGAAAGGAAAATACATGATATCGAAAATCAAGCTCCAGAAGACCACCACATGCTCCAAGCTCAACACTGCTGCCACCTAACATCGCCTGCACTCATCTATCGTGCATAAGCTTATAGAAAGCTTAGAGGGTGGTGTAAGTGTGTGTGCAAGGTAAGTGTCATGTCAAGTATTCAACATAATGCCATCATCATACAGGACCGAAAATACTGGTAATCCATAAATGGTACAATATCGAAATAAATAGAATCACTAACAAGATCATGAATTACCAGAGTAAGCAGAAATACTGACAAGAGCAGGAATTATCAGAGTAAACATAAATACTGGCAAGATCATAAATTACACGATAACAGAGTAAGCGGAAATACGGAGAAGTCCATGAATCAATCAATATCAGAATACGCAATATAGAATAGCTATGCAGATGATGAGTCATAAAGAGCCAATTATCAAATGCCGAAGATGTGATGCAGTGTGTAATTCCTAATGAGTCCACGACTAGCGTCAATCGTATCCAGACAATATAAATGCAGAAATACATTAACCCAAAATATCATATGCTGTGGATGTAATGTCATATGCAGTGCGAATGGAATGACCATGCCGGAGTGTGAAGTCGGGATGATAGTACGTAGTATCGCATGCTATGGGGTCCATCACAAGGGACTTCTATCCAAACCATTCCCATACCTAAATTTGGATAGTCAGACTCAATGTGGTAAACTCCTGATCTCAGGTTAGTCGCGCGCCCAACCGAAATCCTGGCCATGCAAAGATACACATAACAAATATTTGCGCACCACCAACCCGAGTGGATAGTGAATGAATGAATGAATGAGTATGCAAATCCTGCTCAATAAATCCACATATCAGTACGGTTCCTCTCTGGGAAATCACCGGGGTCTATTACACTCCAAACCAGATTGCCGCCCAATCGCGCACAACAAGGTGAGTGGAAGAGACCTCACTATTCACCTGCCAATATCAGGCCCGGCTCGTCGATAGCGAACCCATTCCTCTAGCTGGTCAAACTCAGCCTAGCATTGCTCCCTCCTCTCGAGCAGGTAAGGCCGTACCCCCTTCCAACCAACCACGAAATAGTGGGAGACGCGGCCTAATGGTATACGGCCCTCATGCGCTCATGCATCCACTCGGTCTAGACGTTGGAGCAACCTTTGGAACTAAGAGGGTTTAGGGACTTTCACCCAGGGATATCTATAGCACCCCATTAGAACAAATTTTCGGTATCCCATCTGGACATCCACGAACTACCTGTGGAGGCTACAACCCTGATGTCGCTAGGGCGTATAGTAATCACAACCCATGATGCAAGATGCATGAGTCATACAATTCATTCATGCATCAATCCTGCGCATATCGTGCGCTCATGTGAGATAACTTCCACCTATCAGGGAGTCTCATAACAATACGCTCAATGACATATGCAATGATTAACCACGTTTCATAACAAACATGTAGATGATGCATATGGGCATGTATCATGATGTTATACTGTCACATACTTATAATCGGTACCCATAACTAGCATCGACAATCGACCTCGACAATGTGGACATTCAACCAACATTGCCCCTAAGGAATGACTCACATAGAGCCTAACATATAGTGGGCCCATGACCTCGCACAAAGGCCTAATATACAACACAATGGGCCTTACTCAAGGGCCACGTATACACAACAGGCGGACCTTGCTCATGGGCATAATACATATCACAATGGGCCTTGCCCATAGGCCGTGAATACATCACAATGGGCCTTGCCCATGGGCCATGAATACATCACAATGGGCCTTGCCAATGGGCCTCAAATACATGACGTGTGGGCCATACACATGGGTCTTGAATACATCAAATGGGTCATGCATCATGGGCCTAATACGTATCACAATGGGCCTCAATTGCGGGTCGCATGTAATCATATAGGTCTCGACAATCGGCCTCGGCAATCGAAATCGGCCTCGACAATCGAGGTCGACCTCAACAATCGAAATCGACATTCGGAATCGGCCTCGATACTCGGCCTCGACAATCGGAATCGGTCTATACAATCGGCCTTGACAAATCAAAATCGGCCTTGATAATCAGAATCGGAATCGGCAATTCAATCACGTCAATCAAAATCGGCAATCGATCACGACAATCGGAATTGGTCAATAAATCGGAATCGGCAAATTGGTCACGCCAATCGAAATCGACAATCGGTCACGATAATCGGCCTCCATTGCTAATCGACAATCGGCCACGACAATCGAAATCGGTCAATAATCAGACTCGGCAAATCGGTCACGTCAATCGAAATCAGCAATCGGTCACGTCAATCAGAATCGGCAATCGGTCACGTCAATCAGAATCGATCGATAATCAGAATCGATAAATCGGTCACGTCAATCAAAATCGGCAATCGGTCACGTCAATCAGAATCAATCGATAATCGGAATCGGCAAATCGGTCACGTCAATCAAAATTGACAATCGGTCACGTCAATAAGAATCGATCGATAATCAGAATCGGCAAATCGATCACATCAATCAGGATTGACAATCGATCAATCGGAATCGATTGATAATCAGAATCGGCAAATCGGTCATGTCAATCAGAATCAACAATCGGTCAGGATAATCGGGATCAATCAATAGTCAAAATCGACAAATCGGTCACGTCAATCAGCAATCGGTCACGACAATCGAAATCGATCGATAATCAGACTCGGCAAATCGGTCACGGCAATCGGAATCGGTACTCGGTCATGACAATCGGAATTGATCGATAATCAAAATCGGTAAATTGGTCACGTCAATCGGCAATCGGTCACGACAATCGAAATCGATCGATAATCAGAATTGGCAAATCGGTCACGTCAATCGGGATCGATCGATAATTAGAGTCGGCAAATCGGTCACGTCAATTGGCTACGACAATCGGCCACGACATATGAGCAGGAAGTACATCTCATTGGGCTTTACCAAATGGGCCGAAAATACATCACAATGGGCCCCATCATAAATACACAACAGGTGGGCCCTGCACATGGGCCTCAAATACATCTCCATACATATCACAATGGGCCGCATCTCATGGGCCTGTTCACATCAAGTGGGCCGCATAACGGACCCCATATACATCACATTAGGTCACCCAGCAAGTGGGCCTTGCGCTTAACAAATGGGTCCCACCAGGTGAACCACCTGGACGTACAACACATGCATCGAGAGGGCCGCACGGGCCAAGGAAAATGGACAGATGGTGTGGTTAGAACACATACATTAGGGTGGGCCACGTCCAGCGCTGCTGGACAGTCCAAATCCAATACATACATCAAGGTGGGCAACGTCCAGCGTTGCTGGACGGCCCGAGTACAACAAATGCATCAAGGTGGGGAAGCGGACAATATCATGTGCTGTGAGGGTGGGCCTTACAAATGGTATCAGAGCCGAGGACGGCTCTGCCCTCGATGGGGGATAATGTGACGCCTCGGTCACTGTTTCATATGGGCGAGCACACGTGGGCGGGCACACATGTGGCCTGGCCCCCAAGTGCGGCTGGCAGGCTACTGTGTCGCTGGCAGGCTACTGTACTAAACGAGCTACTGTTGCAGTTGACTGTAGCGTAACTTGTCCCACATCGGAAGAGTTGTCTAGAGTTGTGGTGGTTATATATTGGGTTCCTCCCTTAACAGACATGACGCGTTCTGTGGGTGATTGGCCCTGAGCTTCCGCTGTGCAGAAAAAAATCTGTGAGGGTTTTCGACTGATGTGGGCGGGACCACGGGAGCACCGGGTCTGTGCTAGCTACCATTGGACCCGAAGCGGACAATATCGGACCTTAATTGGAATGACGCGTTTTAAAGCCGTGAGCTTCGGCAAAGCGGACAATATCATGTGCTGTGGGGGTGGGCCTTACACCAATTTAGTGACATAGTCTACTGCTAGCAGAATGTATAAATTCCCAAAGGATTGGGGGAATGGCCCATGAAATCGATGCCCAAGCAGTCAAATGCTTCAATGATCAGAATGGGATTCTGAGGCATCATATTTCGACAGGACAACGCTCCCAATTTCTGACAACGCTCACAAGCTTTACAGAATGCATAAGTGTCCTTGAACATAGTGGGCTAGTAAAAGCCGCACTGCAGGATTTTGACTATGGTCTTTTTAACGGAAAAGTGACCACCACAGGCCTGAGAGTGCAAAAGGAGATGACACTTTGATGTTCATTTTCTGGCACACATCTCATTAGAATTTGATCTGGGCAATATTTAAATAAATACGGGTCATCCCAAAAGAATTTACGAACCTCGGTGAAGAATTTTTTTAATCTTGTGCAGTCTAATGAGTCGGCGTAAAACTTGTGGCAAGATAATTTGCAATATCAGCAAACCAAGGTAGTTGGGAGAGTTTAAACAGTTATTCATCAAGGAACATGTCATTTATATATGTCATCTCAAGGGAATCAGGAAGATCAAGTCATGAAAGATGGTCAGCCACTACATTCTTTACTCCCTTTTTATCTTTTACTTCTAAATAAAATTCCTGGAGTAAAAGGATCCATCTTAAAAAGCGGGGCTTAACATCATTCTTTGAAAGAAGATATTTTAGCGCTGCATGATCAGCGTAGATGATGATCTTGGATCCAATCAAATAAGACCTAAATTAGTCCAAAGCGAACACTATAGGTAGGAGTTCCTTTTCTATAGTAGAGTAGTTCATTTGGGCAGAATTTAGAGTTTTACGTACATAGTGAATAACGTAGGGCTTCTTCTCTTTTCTCTGACCTAACACTGCCTCAATAGCATAGTCAGACGCATCACACATAATCTCAAAAGGAATGTTCCAGTCGAGTGGTTGCATGATAGGTGTGGTAGTTAACATGCCCTTGAGCTTAATGAAAGCTTCCTGGCATTGCTCAGTCCACTCATATATTACATCCTTTTGAAGTAGATTACATAAAGGACGAGAGAGGTAATTAAAGTCCTTATACACTCTTTACTCTAATGGAATAATAAATACAGTCGATTTTATTCTCATGAATGGTTACTGTAAATGCTATGATTTGATTCCTCTTTGATTGTCAAATTTTGTGTGTCAAAATTTCTTCGTATGTCTTATGTTTATATCTTGATAAATCTGTTCGAGACACCTTGTCAACACTTGAAGTCGAGTTTAAAGAATTCTTCAAGCCTCATGATAGTTTAAGGTACAATGTATAAAATTTTAAAGAAGCACTCAAGGTCAAGACTCAAGTTTAAGATTCAAATGCAAATGGAAGTTCGAGATTTAAAGAAAAGTACGGGACTCAAGTACAACTCATTGTAACGACCTGTAAATTTTCGTACATTGGGTCGAGTACCACCTCGACCAGAAATCACGTAAGATTAAATCCTTTAGAAATTTAACAAAGTTAACTAAGTACTAAACTCGGTTAGCCATGAAATCTGTTGGGATCGCTTTAAATACGATCTGCAAGACCCAAAACTTGCAAAATTAGTGACTCTAGGTTACCCTAAAGTCTAGAGCCAAACTCATTACCCGTCTGCTCTCGGGAATGACACGAAACTTCGTATTAGGTCTAGATCGCACATCGGGAGTCCGATTAACACGAAGTTAAGGAACTAGGACCGCCCCACTGGGCTTGACAATCATCTCAAAAATCAGATGATTCCGATGTCCCACGGCCATTTATTTCGATCCGGAGCGAGGGAGTGTGAAAAACACTATTCCCATCCAAATAAAAATATCAGGAATAGTGATCTGGCATCATTCGGTTGCACGTCAGTATTAAGCAACCTGACCGTCAGAATCAGACCAAATTACACCCTCGGATTAAGAAAAATTTCAGGAACATTTACATGTACTTAGAATTTCTGATCGTGGCCCACTGACCGTTGAACTGAAAGTGGTCCGCCACGTGCGATCTGGGAATCCAATCGAGTCGAAAACATAATCCCACGTGGATCCATAGATGGTGAGCTTAAGTCTTACGTTTGGCTCAAGGAGGGCCACCAGAACCTCCCTTTTGAGCTTGGAAAGTGGCGAAATGCCTATACATGCAGCCACCCTTGAACCTGAGTCTATTTTAGACATGTTTTTGACTATAAAAGGGGCTTAGAACAGCCCCTCTCACAACCATACGAATTTGGGAGAAAAACCCTAGAGAGAGAGAGAAAAGAGAGAGAAAGCCTTGGAGTTTGTAGCCGATCTTCCTCCTACTGCTTCCACTCATCACACGGCCTACACCGCCTTATTCCAGGTGTTTTTCCGGCGGTATCCATCCCATTTGAAGGTAAGAAACCCTAACCCTAGGTCTGATTTAAGGTAGGATCGTTGTAAGATATGAAAAAGCTAATCGGTTCCGCTCTTTAGGCTAGGAAACTCTCGTATACGGAAGCTTCAATACCCTTGCTGATTCGTTGGAATTCCAAGGGCCAAGATGAGGACTTTAAGTGTATAAGTTACGGTTTTCAACGCTTTCAATGTCAGATAATGATAAATTCATGATCTGCATGTAAATTCACATGTACAAAGTGCTTTCCGTTTCCTGTTTCGATTAACGTTGTAGAATATGGAATTTCACATACTCTAGATATACGTAGAAATACCGTATACGTATTTTTTTTGGAAAAATGTTTGACATGTTTATTTAGTGTATGATTATATAATATATGGATAAAATACTAGTTTGGCGAAAGGAATCGCTGAAATACATGTTCACTTGTAAATGTCAAGTATGTTAAAATTGTATATTCCAGAAATACCGCGTATGTGCAAATTTTGGAAATATAATTGTCATGATTATTTGTTGTATGAATGCGGTATACGCGGATAAAATAACCGCTTGGCGAAAGAATAGCCCTAATACGCGATTTGCTAACATACGTCATGTATGTTGGAATGGCGTACTCTAAGTGTTTGTGTAATGGCTTGTGTGTGTAAATGCTTGTGTATTAGTGCCTTGGAGAGGTGCTGATATGGAATTCCCGACTCCCTTCGAGACATGTAGGATCCCCTCCATGTGGTGGTTCGTTAGAACCACTCACTTGTAATGTGTATGTAATTGTATCCCTATGTGGATAGTGCTTTACTACATGCTTTACAACATGCTTTACAACAGGCTTTACTTCATGTTTTACTTCATGCCTTATAACATGCCTGCTAACATGCTTGTATTGCTTGTTTATCATGCTTTACTCCACATGTTATTGATGAGAACTGTTTGAGTTTGGGACTATGTCTATAGTCCAAACATTCGGTACCAGACTTGCGGTTGTGGCTGAGATTCATATCACCACAAATGATGTGTCTGGCGAACCCGAGTCGTACTTCGGTTGGCGATAGTGGTTGGCCACACAGAGTACTTTTGCGCTCCATATCGCTCAACTTGTGGTGTGCTCGAGCTAGTCAGGCTCGTCAAGTAAACCGACATGTGTATGTGTGTTCACCATGTGTGGTCGCTACTGCTTGAACCTAGGGTACCAAACTTACCAGTGGCGATCCCGTTTAACCATGGTACCTCGATCCGCTAAGTCGCATGAGCCGGGCATGGTGGTATGGGACACCGTGGTCGAGCTGTCGGCCTACGCTGAGGCCATGTGCCTCCCCGTAGTGACCATTGCGCAACCAAACTCGAGAGCCGAATACGGTGGTATGGGACACTGTATTCGAGTTGTCGATAATTACAGCGAGAGCCGAGTAGAGACCTGTGCTCGTGTTGACGGGCGACGAGTCCTCCGTAGTATCATCGAGTGTACTCCAAGTGTCTGTGATTGGCGACGAGTCTTTCACAGCAACTAGAGTATGAGTTGAGCCGAGTACGGTGAGACCTGTACTCGAGCTAACGGCTAGTGATTGAGCCGAGTACGGTGAGACCTGTACTCAAGATGACGGCCAGCAATTGAGCCGCATACGGTAAGACCTGTATCCGCGCTGACGGGTGACGAGCCCTTTGCGATGCCTTCACTACTCTTCTCAAACCATAATATCGTATGAGATTAACTAGGATTGACGACCCTAGTATGGATCATGTTTGGGAATGATACAAGGGAGGTACCTTAGTTTTCCAATACTGTTGTTTGAAATGGACTAATAAAAACTTGGTAATCGTGAGCATCATCGCACCGCATGTGCTTTGTAGATGTGGCGCACTGAGGGAGTAAGCATTTGCGAACGTAAGATGATGTCGCTTGAGGGTGGTTTGGCAAGGGCATACAGCATCATGTCATATCATTTTTGCACTTAACAAGAGTAGTTAGAAATGTTTGATTTGTACTGCTTTATCATTACTGCTTGATTGATTTGATAACATGTTAACTTATGCTTTAATGTTCCACTGAGTTAGCTACTCACTCCCACGTTACGGGACGGTGTTTGCAACACCCACCAGACTCTGTCGCGGGTGTAGATGGCGCCTTGGTTCAGGAGTCGAGCCCGACTTTGATGCGGATTAGGAGAAGTTCTCCTTTATGCAGTATTCCGACGGCTTTGCTTAGGCCGGCTGCATCGCGGGATTTTCAGGGCCTCTCTTGAGGATTGTATTTTGGTTTTTGACTTAGAAACATTACATGTATATTGGTACTCAGTTAGTACTCATAGTCTGGAGTTCAGAAAATTTTGTTACTTTACATATTTTGAATATAAAATTTCAGTCTTCCGCTTGCCTTTATACAAATGAACTGGAGTATGAATTACTGTTTTGGTATAATCTCATTCATGTTTATTGCGCTAACTCAGACAACATTTAACCAGCATTGTGTATGTTGCATAAGTGATGCGTTGGAACTCGGGAGTTGAGTTCATACTCGACCCCCGAATTTCAGGGCGTTACACTCATAGTGACATTAAAGCTTCTGAAGTAGTCAAGCTACATCAAGAAGAACTCAAGCTTCGTAAAGATCAAAGTCTAAAGTGAATGAAGTGTTCAATGTTCATACTTCATATTCCAGGTTTGATAGACCATTAGATTGACCTTAGGGTAGGTCACTTTGGATACATAATTCAAATGAATATTATTACATGTTTTTGGTCTATTCTAAGACCAGTCTTAAACCTTGTTCGACCAGTCTTAACACTGGTTCGACCGGTCTAAGAAGTTCAAGGACCAGTCCTAGAATTGTTGTATTTTATCAGATTTTTTGGTTCGGCTACGACCAGTCCTAGAGTCTGCTCGACCAGTCGTGGGATGGTCTCGACTCGACCTTCGACTAGTCGTAATGCTTCGACTCAAACTCCAGCAACTAAATCAATTGTTGCATGACCAGTCGTAGAGGGGTCTCGACCAGTCGTTGGCTACCTTCGACCAGTCGTACAATAGTCTGATGTGATCGCGCTCAAAAATTAAAAAATCATTTTAATCCAAGACCATTCATGGTGACCCTAGGACCAGTCGAAGAAAAATTTCTGCAGCTATAAATAGCACATGAATTTCAGAGTTTTATATTAAAAATTAAGTGAATTTAAGGCTCTACTCTAAGATAAGTTTGTATTTGTTTTTAAGCTATTTTGTGCATAATTTCTTTCTCTTTTTTGCTAGCTTATTTAATTTGATTTTGTTTCTGTATTTCAATCTCATTTGAGAAGAGAAATTGACGTATTCCTTCTTCTTGGAATCAAAATCAAATATAGCTACGTCCAACTAGTTTAAATCTAAAATCAATTAGAACTTAGAGCCATATTAAAGTGAGTTGTGGACATTGAACTTCTATATTCAAATATCTACTCCAATTGGTTCTACCGGGCTGCTACGAAAAGGACAAATCCAATTATTTTACAATTTTGTAAATTCCATTTTATTTTGGTTTTTGTTTGAGATTCGTCAGAAAAATCTCAATTTATGTGATTATCTGAGGAGAGCCAGAAAACTCAGAAGTGTGGGTTTTTGAATTGTATAAGCCCAAGCTAAAAAGACACAATTGTAAAGGTTTTGGGTGAACCTGTGGAAACCTATTTGATAGTAAATGCTAATATCCCCTGTGTGAGGATATTAGGAGTGAAGTAGCATTCTGTGTGGCTGTTGAAAGACAGTTGGTGTACACACAAGCGAACCACTATAACTCTTTGTCTTGTGGATTGAATGCTTGCTTAAATTTCATATCATTTATCATTCAATTTTGTGGAATGTACTCATGGATGTGAATGTTGTAACAATTTACATTTCAAGCAAGTGTGGGGAGTGTTGTAATAAGTTAGATCTTTATTTCTGCACTTTATTTCAATTCCTTGCTATTTAGTTATTTCTATTCAGATTGAGATATTGATTCAAAAGACGTTTTAGAAATAAGATTGTCCTACCATAAGCCCTTGTTTATTATGATGTAAGGTTGTCCTTAGAACTGAATTTGTATCAACCTCTCAATACTTATTTATTGAGATTGAATTGATTACAGCTTTGTGAATTGATCTATAATTGTAAGGCTATCTATTTAATTTTATTCCGTTGATTTTACTTTAATTTGGCTTAGTCTTATTCACCCCCCCCCCCCTTCCAGGACATATAGCTTGGCCATTTCAAGTGGTATCAGAGCCTAATAGCTCGTTTTTATTGCTTTTTATTTGGATTTATTTCCTGAGCTAACGATCTAAGCTATATAAATGTCAAATTTTGATAGCCTATCAGTCACTAGGCCTCCACCCTTTGATGGGTCCAACTATGTGTAACGCCCTAAAAATCGGGGGTCGAGTATAACTCAACTCCCGAGTTCCAACGCATCACTTATGCAACATCAATAATGCTGATTAAATGTTGTCTGTGCTAGAATAATAAACATGAGTGAGATTATACCAAAAATAGTAATTCATACTCTAGATCATTTGTTTAAAGGCAAGCGGAAGACTGAACTACATATACATGTATGTAAAGAAACCAAAATCAGTTTTTGTTCTCCAGAGTATGAATCTATCTGAGTTACCATATACATATGTTTGTTGCGAACAAAATGTCAAAAATAGTCTAAGGAGTAATCCCTGCAAATCCCGTCAGTGCGGCAGCCTAGTCGAAGCCGCCATAGTACTGCATATACGAGAACTCCTCCTGATCCTCGTCATAATCGGGCTCCGCCTCCTGTGTCATCGGCTCGTCTAAACCTGTGACAGAGTCTGGTTGGTGTGCGCAACACCGTCCCGTAACGTGGGAGTGAGTAGCTAACTCAGTGGAACAGTAAAGCATAGGTTAACATGTTATCAACACAGTCAAGCAGTAATGATAAAGCAGTAAAGTCAAACACTCCTAGCTACTCTTATTAATGCAAGTATGGATGCAAGTATGATGGATGCCCTCACTAACATACTCCCTCATGCGACACCATCTCACGCTCGCGGCATGCTTTCATCCCACAGTGCTCCACATCTTCCAGGCACATGCAATGCATGATGAGCATGATTACCGAGTTTTTAATTAGTCCATTTCAAACAGCAGGACTGGGAAACGAAGGTACCTCCCTTGTATCATTCCCAAACATGATCCATTCTAGGGTCGTCAATCCTAGTTAATATCAGACGATGGTGTATTTTCTAGGTCACTGCAGAGGCTGCAAGGGCTGTTACGCACAAAGGTTACACCACTCCCCCATCACCCCTTAAACGATTCATCACAATACAGAAACAGGCCTAGTTCATACTCTATATATCGCGACGAACCCTAAGGCGCATTGCGATTTCAGAGTATGCTTGCGGTCACTACAAAGGGCTGTCAGGGCTGTTACGCACAAAGGTTGCACAGCTCCCCCATCACCTTATCAATGTAGGCCGACAGCGCGAATATAGTGTCCCATACCACCATAATTGGCTCACGAGTTTGGTTGCTCACTGGTCACTACGGGGAGGCACGTAGCCCCAGCGTAGGCCGACAACTCGACCACGGTGTCCCATACCACCATGCCCAGCTCATGAGTCTTAGCGGATCGAGGTACCATGGTTAACGAGATTCTCACTGGTAAGTTTGGTACCCTAGGTTCAAGCATTAGCGACCAAACATGGTGAACATACATAAGACACACGGGTTACTTGACGTGCTCGGCTAGCTCGAGCGCACAACAAGTTGAGCGATATGAAGTGCAGAAGCACCTCGTGTGGCCAACCACTATCGCCAACCAAAGTACGACATGGGTTCGCCAAACACATCATGTGTGGCGAGATGAATCTCAACCACAATTTCAAGTCTGGTACCGGATGTCTGGACTATGGACATAGTCCCAAGCCCAATCAATTCCCAACCATAGCATGTGAAGTAAAGCATGATAAACAAAGTAATTCAAGCACACTAGCAATCATGTCATAAAGCATATTATAAAGCATGTTATGAAACAAGTTACAAAGCATATTAAAAGGCATGTTATGGAGCGCAATACAATGGGGATATAAGTACATATGTTTCATAAGTGAGTGGTTAGAGTAAACAACCACATGGAGGGTATCATACGTGACTCTAAGGTAGTTGAGAACCCCATCTCAGCACCTACCTAAGACACTAACACTTAAACACTTACACTCACAAGCAATTTCACAAACACTTAAAGTGCACTATTTCAACATACATGACGTATGTTAGAGGAATGTGTATTAGGGCTGTTCTTTTACCAAACTAATATTTTATACATATATATCATATTCATACAGCAAATAATCATGACAATCACATCGCCAAAATTTATACGTATGGGGTATTTTCTAGGATACACAATTTCAACATACATAGTGTATATAAGGGAACATGTATTACGGCGATTCCTTTCGCCAAACAGGTATTTTATCTATATACTATATAATCATACAACAATTAATTATGGCAAACACATTTCCAAAATGCATACGTATACGGTATTTCTACGTATACCTAGAGTATGTAAAATTCCATATTTTGCATCTTTAACCGAAACAGGAAACGGAAAGCACTTTGTACATGTGCAATTACATGCAGATCATGAATCTATCATTATCTGACATTGAAAGTGTTGAAAATCATAACTTATACACCTAAAGTCCTCACCTTGCACCTTGGAATCACCACAAATCAGCAAGGTTCGAAGGGCTTCCGTATTCGGCAGTTTTATCGCCTCGAGAGTGAAACCGGTTAGCTATTTCATAACCTATAACCTCCACTCACTCAAACAGATCTAGGGTTAGGGTTTTTCACCTTAAAATGGAGTCGGTATCGCCGGAAAAGCGTCTAGGAAGAGGTGGTGCAGCCCGTATGGTGATCGAAAGTAGTAGGAGGAAGATGCTCCCACAAACACAAGCTTTCTCTCCTTTCTCTCTCTCTCTCTCTCTCTCTCTCTCTCTCTCTCTCCTTAGGGTTTTATCCCAAATTCGTATGGCTGTGAGAGAGGTTGTTCTAAGGCCCTTATATAGCCTAAAAACTCTCTGGAATAGACTCATGTTCAAGGTATACTTATATTATAAGCATTTCAGCGTTGTTCCAGCTCAAAAGAGGGTTTCTGGCGGCCCTCCTTGAGCCAAACGTCGGACTTAAGCTCACCATTCATGGATCTACGTGGAGTTATGTTTTTGTCTCGGTCGGATTCCCAGATCACGCGTGGCGGACCATTTTCAGTTCAACGGTCAGTGGGCCACGATCCGAAATTCCAAGTACATGTAAATGTTCCTGAAATTTTTCCTGATCCGAGGGTGTAATTTGGTCTGATTCTGACGGTCTAGTTGCTTGATACTGATCCGCAAGCGAGTGGTGCCAGATCACTATTGAAGATATTTATTTTGTAAAGAAAATAGAGGTTTTCACACTCCCTCGCTCCGGACTCGAGCGAATGGCCGTGGGACATCGTCTGGACTTGATTTCCGAGATGGTTGTCAAGCCCAGTGAGGCGGTCCTAGTTCCTTAACTTCGTGTTAATCGGACTTCCGATGTGCGGTCTAGACCTGATATGGAGTTTCAATTCATTCCCAAGAGCAGTCGGGTAGTGAGTTTGATCCTAAACTTTAGGGTAACCTAGAGTCAATGATTTTGCAAGTTTTGGGTCTTGCAGATCGTATTTAAAGTGATTCCAACGGATTTCATGGCTAATCGAGTTTAGCACATAGTTAACTTTGTTAAATTTCTAAAGGATTTAATCCTAAATGATATCTGGTCGAGGTGGTACTCGAGCCATAGTACGGAAATTTACGGGTCATTACACTATGCCTATTGGAAAGCCCGAATGAGGATCTTCCTCAAATCAATGGATGAGAGTGTGTGGCAAGCCACAATGACTGAATGGAGCCCTCTTATCATTGAAGTAACTGGTATCAATGGATCAAAATCAATGAGAGTAACACCTTATACTTCTTGGACCACACTTCAGAAAAGTGAGAGTAGTGCCAATGCAAAAGCACTAAATACAATCACTTGTGCACTATCACCGGATGAGTTCAAAAGAATCATATCATGTGATACTGCAAAGCAAGCCTGGGATATATTAGAAATGACACACGAGGGTACATCAATTGTCAAAAAATCTAAAGTCCAACTCCTCACAACTAAATTTGAAGAAATTCATATGGAGAAGAATGAAATGTTCATGGACTTTTACACAAGATTAAATGACATTGTAAACTCAATGTGGGGTCTTGGTGATAAAATCCCAGAAAGTAAAGTGTATGCAAAGATACTACGCTCTCTTCCTGAACGGTTCAACTCTAAAGTAACCGCGATCCAGGAACTTCGTGATACGGATAATATGAGGGTAGAAGAACTAGTTGGTTCATTACAAACTTATGAATTAAATTTTAAAGCTCCTAAAGGCAAATCTATCGCTTTGAAGTCGTTTAAAGGTATTTCTCAAAAAAACTCAGATTTAGATAATTCTAAAGATGATATGGCACTTTTAGTGAACAATTTTTATAAGATTTTCAAAAGTAAGAAAATGGTTGATTTTCAAAAGACGAATGAAAAGAAACCATCTAAACCTAAGTCCAAAACTTGGAAGTCTTTGAAAGACAATCAGTGTTACAACTGCCAAGAGTATGGGCATCTGGCAAACAAATGCCCTAAAAAGGACAGACCCAAAAGGAAGGGTATGTTGGCTACTTGGGATGAATCATCTGATTCTGAAGCCTCTTCTGAGTAAGAAAATTTTGAAACCGAGTCGGGCAATGAAGTTAAGGCCCTCATGACTCTAGCCAAGTTTACTTTTTCAGATCACGATGATTCAACAAGTGAAGAAAATTTGGATAGTGATTATGAAAATAAAGAAGATCTTCAAGATGCTTATAATGCCTTATACAAGGAAAGTTGTAAAATTATTGTCAAACTTAAACTTCAAAAAGAAAAGTTTTCTAAACTCAAAGAATGTTTTGAAACTCTTGTTTTAGAAAAATTGCATATTTCAGATTGCTTTGAAAAATCAAAATGTGATTTGGAATTCAAAACCTCCTTGATTGATGATTTGAAATCTGAAAATGAGAAACTTAAAAAGGTAGTATCTTCTCTTCTTAGTTTAAAGGATACATGGAGATATGCCTAAGGTGATCCAAAGTTAGAAAAATTATTAACCGGATCAAGAAAATGTGGCTATCGATCCGGGTTGGGCTATGATAAAAATACATCTCTAAAACAGAAGAATACTCCTCCCAACTTTGTGAAGGGAGAGGCTTCTAACTCAAAAGGAAAAGGTACTTATCAAGGTTTTTCTAAAAATACAAAAACTTTTCAAAAACCTAAAAACAACTATTTTAAAAATCAGATCAGAAATCCTCTTGTTGAAAAAATAGTTGATTTACTTAAGGAGCTCTTAAAATCTAACTCAGTCGGTCATTTTTACAACATGAGACAAAAGAAGACCAACTATGTTCCTAAACCCAAAACTGTTCTAAAATGGGTTCCTAAAGTTGCCTGCTTGGTTGCCCACACTGCTTTCAAAGCAACAAGCCATTCAAAATGGTACCTAGACCGTGGATGTTCCAGGCACATGACAGGGGACAAGGCCTTATTTACTGATCTAAAGGATATGACTGATGGGTCAGTCACATTTGGTGATGGTAGCAACTGCAAGATTATTGGCCAAGGTATGGTTCAACTTTATAATCTTCCCTTATTTAAGAATGTTTTATATGTTGAGGGACTAAAACACAACCTGTTAAGCATATCTCAAATATCCGACAACAACCATAGTGTTAAATTTCTAATCAAGGTTGTGAGATTATAAATAAAAAGGGTTCTGTAATATTAACTGGTCGCAGAACTTCTGAAAATTGCTATATAATAAGCAATACTAGCTCATCTAATCAAACGCGTTACATAGTCCATACCGATAAGACAGAATTATGGCATAAACGCCTTGGACATGTACACTACCGGAATTTATACAGATTGAGCAAAGGAGAACTTATTAGAGGTCTACCTAAAATGCAAAAAGTAGACAAAATATGTGGTGAATGCCAGTATGGTAAACAAACCAGGAGCTCTCACAAAAAGGTGAACTCCAATACCACATTTAGACCACTCGAGCTTCTCCACATGGATCTTATAGGACCAATCAGAACGGAAAGTCAAGGCAGCAAAAAATACATCTTGGTCATCGTAGATGATTATACAAGATACACTTGGGTTTCATTTTTGAGAGACAAATCAGAAACTCTTGATGAAGTGAAAAAGATTATCAAACGGGTCCAAACTGAAAAATGTTCTCAAGTCAGTAAGATTTGAAGTGATCATGGATCCGAGTTTGAAAATAGCAGTTTTGAGAAATTCTGTAGCGATCAAGGAATATCACATGAATTCTCTGCACCCAAAACTCCACAACAAAATGGTATTGTGGAAAGGAAAAATAGAGTGCTCCAAGAAATGGGAAATGTTATGTTGAATAGCATGAAGCTCCCTAGAAATTTATGGGCTGAAGCAGTGAATACCGCCTGCTGCATTATCAACTGGGTTTATATTTACAAATCTAATAATAAAACGGCTTATGAAATGTGGTTTGAGAAAAAGTTTACTGTCAAATACTTTCGAGTTTTTGGCAGCAAATGCTATATTTTATGTGACCGTGAAAATCTAGGAAAGTTCGACACTAAAAGTGATGAAGGGATCTTTTTAGGATACCCTTTAAACAGTCGTGCATATCATGTTCTGAACAACAGGACCGGTGTGATTCAAGAATTAATAAATGTAGTAATTAACAATCACTTGAATACTCCTGCCCCTAGTTTAGATAATGATGAAGCTCTTATATTTGAAAAACCATATACTTCATCAAGTGAAACTAACTCTGAATTAAGGACTGTTAAAGATAATCCAACTAATCAAATTTTTGGAAACCCTCTCACTGATGTGCGCACTCGTAGACAACTAGAAGACATGTAATTACGTGTGCTTTACATCTCAGGTTGAACCGGTAAACGTAAAAGAAGCACTTTTTGATGAAAACTGGATAGTAGCAATGCAGGAAGAACTTAATCAGTTTGTCAGAAACGATGTCTGGTATCTAGTTTCTAAACCTAAAGATAAACACATTATTGGAATAAAATGGATTTTCAAAAATAAGTCTGCTGAATTGGGAAATATCATTCGAAATAAGGCAAGACTGGTTGTGCGAGGGTACACGTAAATTGAAGGGATTGATTATGATGAAACTTTTGCCCCAGTTGCTCGCTTTGAATCTATCAGACTTTTCATATCTATTGCATGTTTTAGAAAGTTTAGAATTTTTCAAATGGATGTGAAGAGTGCCTTTTTGAATAGCGACTTACATGAAGAGGTATATGTTGAACAACCGACTAGGTTTGAAGATTCTAAGCTTACTAATCATGTATACCGTCTTAAAAATGCTCTCTATGGTCTGAAACAAGCTCCCAGAGCATGGTATGAAAAATTGACTAAGTTTTTACTAAGTCACAATTTTCAGATGGATAGTGTCAATAAGACGCTCTTTGTTAAGAAACATAACGATAATATCTTACTGGTTTAAATCTATGTTGATGATATAATTTATGGATCAACTTGTACTAACATGACTATTAAGTTTGCAAATTTAATAAAATCTGAATTCAAAATGAGCATGGTTGGTGAATTAAATTATTTTCTAGGGTTGCAAGTTAAACAACAATCTGATGGAATTTTTATTTCACAAACTAAGTATGCATTGAACTTGATTAAGAAGTTCGGATTTGAAAATGGTAAGAATTTTGATACTCCTATGAGTACAACTCTAAGACTCTCAAAAAACTCTATAGGTAAAGATGTAGATCCTAAATTGTATCGTAGAATGATAGGTAGCTTACTTTACTTAACCGCAAGTAGACCTGATATTGCTTTAAGTGTTGGAATTTGTGCTAGATATCAGTCTAATTCTAAAGAATCTCACTTAACTGTTGTTAAGCGAATTATTCGATATGTTGCAAGTTCAGTTAATCTGGGTCTTTTGTATCCCTATGATACTAGTGTTCAATTGGCTGGGTATTCGGATGCTGATTGGGCAGGAAATATTGATGACTGAAAATCAACCAGCGGTAGTTGTTTCTACATTGGAAACTGTTTGGTTTCTTGGTTTAGAAAGAAGCAAAGTTCCACATCACTCTCAACTACTGAGGCTGAATACATTGCAGCAGGAAATGCATGTACTCAGTTAGTTTGGATGAAACGTATGTTGAGTGATTATGGAATCGCACAAGACTCGATGATTTTATATTGTGATAATTCCAGTGTGATAAACATTTCAAAAAACCCAATCCAGCATTCACGTACTAAGCACATTGACATTCGGTTTCATTATATTCATGAATTAGTGGAAGAAAAATTAGTATCTTTAGAATATATTCCTACGGAGACTCAGCTTGCTGATATTTTTACTAAACCGTTCAACAAAAGCAGGTTTAATAAATTGAAATTTGATCTTGGTATGTGCAAGTTTAAATGATTGATCATGTAATTTTTGTATCATATTGTATATATGTTATTATTTTAAATTTCAAAATTCTGTGAAAATTGCATATTTTTTGTGGTCGAAGACCGGTCGAGGACGTGTTCGACCAGTCTTGATACGACCGGTCGAGTATGACCCAAGATCGGTCGTGTAGCGCGCTAATCTCTTTAATTTGGAAAAAACTCTCTTCTTCTTCATTCTAACCCTCTTCTCGAACGAGCCGAGCTTCGACTAGTTGAACCCTTATGTCTGATTCCTTCAGGTTAGAGTAATTTTCCTTGCTTTCTTGAAGTATCTTAATTATTACTCTTAGATTTCTTGATTATTGTTGTCTATTTCAGATAGATCTTTAACTTTTTTTGGGTTTTTCTTCCTTTTTGTTGAATCTAGAGAAACCCATCTCTATTTTCTTGAACTTTCTTTCATTTCTTCAAGAATATGGAAATCTAAAGGTAAAAAGAAAATTCATAGAGGTGCATCTTCTTCCCGTTCAAATGCAATCACTAGACGTCATTTGAGGGATCCTGAAGATGATCCTCCTCATGTACGTGACTTGCTATGCACAATGTTATTGTTGAAAAAGCTGTCGATTTAAACCATATCGCTCCTTTCAGTCTCCTTCCTCTCCTTTAATCTGTAGGTTGGGAAAACATTTTACACTGGGGTGGGCCGGCATACCAGTCCATTGCACAGGCCATGGTTGCATGCATATCTGACTTTTCTGCTGAGCAACTGACTTTCATTATTAGCACTAGAGAAGGGCCTTTTTCTGTTGATCGACATTTAATTTCAGGCCTTATGGACATACATGTAAATGATGATGGTGTTCATCCTAATGCACTTGCTAAGAAAGTGTCAGAATAAAAAAAAACGTATTTATACTAGAACATTGTGCAATATGAATGCACCATGGACTACTAATAGAAATGCCCTTAAAACCAGATATTTGTTACCCAAATATAGGGTGTTGCATCGTATCTTCACTTCTAATTTGTATCTCCGCTCTGGAAACAAGACTGAGTTAACTCTGTTTATGGTTCGTATTTTGTACTCAATCATTACTGGTGCTAATATCTGTTTGTCCTCCTTGATTTGTTTCTCTATCATTCAAATTCGTAGTCATCCTGGTCATGGTGATATTTCATTTGGATATCTGTTAAATGTATTAGCCACTCACATGTTAGTTGTTATGCCCGTCGATGAAGCTCCTATCCAACACCTCATATTTAACAATTCCAATCTGAATAAAATGAAGTTGGAATTGGCTCCTGGTCAAATTGATGTTGGTGCGGATGAAGTTGCTGCTGAAGCTGAGATTGGTGTCGACGGAGATGAGTTGCCACTAGATGATATTGACATGGATGATATTTTTAATGAAATTGATTCTGATTCTGGAAATGATCCAGACTTTGAACCATCTGATTTCAATGCACGTCTTAGTGCATTAGAGGAAAAGGTAGAACAGATGAATGTTGGGCACAATCAACAATTTAAAAATATGCACAGATATTTTAGACACTTATAGAAAAGCCTTCATCAAAATGATCCTAACATTCCTGCTCCATCTTCTGGTTCAGATTGAGAATGTTTAATCTTTGGTCTGTAATAACTTTACTAATTTACCTTCTTTGGTTGTGTGGATGCCTATTTTACACTTCACTTTATAACTCTTTTGATATGTACTCTGACTCACCTTGATCACTTCTTATATAATGATCTTAACTCTGAACTTTTTATCATTCTGTCTTTCTGAGTTTTTATCTCTATTTCTATCTTTCATATCCTATATTTGTTTCTGCCTTTGTCATATTTTGACAAAAAGGGGGAGAATTTATGAATTCTATTCCTATGGATTGTGATTGATGTGTGATATGATGGGGGTAACACCATATGCCTACTCAGGGGGAGTTGAGTTGTCTCAAGGGAAGTTTAGAGGATGCTTATCTTATGACAACTGGTGCATGATTCGTTATTATACTATGTGATGCTTATCTTATTAAAGTATGAGAGTGTTTTGTCACAAATTTGACAAAGGGGAAAATTGTAAGTGCTATGATTTGATTCCTCTTTGATTGTCAAATTTTGTGTGTCAAAACTTCTTCGTATGTCTTTGTGTTTATATCTTGATAAATCTATTCGAGACACCTTGTCAACACTTGAAGTCAAGTTTAAATAATTCTTTAAGCCTCATGATAGTTCAAGCTACAATATAGAAGATTTTAAGAAGCACTCAGGGTCAAGACTCAAGTTCAAGACTCAAGTTTAAGTGCAAGTGAAAGTTCAAGATTCAAGTGCAAATGGAAGTTTGAGATTCAAATAAAAGTACGAGACTCAAGTACAACTCAAGAAGAACTCAAGCTTCGTAAAGATCAAGAAGAACTCAAGCTTCGTAAAGATCAAAGTCTAAAGCAAATGAAGTGTTCATTGTCCATACTTCATATTCCAGGTTTGATAGACTATTAGATTGACCTTAGGGTAGGTCACTTTGGATACATAATTCAAATGAATATTATTACATGTTTTTGGTCTATTCTAAGACCAGTCCTAGACCTTGTTCGACTAGTCCTAGCACTGGTTCGACCGGTCTAAGAAGTTCAAGGACCAGTCCTAGAATTGTTGTATTTAATCGGATTTCCTGGTTCGGCTACGACCAGTCTTAGAGTCTGCTCGACTGGTCGTGGGATGGTCTCGACTTGACCTTTGACCAGTCGTAATGCTTCAACTCAAACTCCAGCGACTAAATCAATTGTTGCACAACCAGTCGTAGAGGGGTCTCGACCAGTCGTGGGCTACCTTCGACCAGTTGTAAACTGCCTACGACCAGTCGTACAACGGTCTGCTGTGATCGCGCTCAAAAATTCAAAAATTAGTTTAATCCAGGACCAGTCGTGGTGACCCTAGGACCAGTCGAAGATGAATTTCTGAGGCCATAAATAACACACGAATTTTAGAATTTTATATTAAAAATTAAGTGAATTCAAGGCTCCACTCTGAGATAAGTTTGTGTTTATTTTTAAGCTATTTTGTGGATAATTTTTTTCTCTTTTTGCTAGCTTATTTAATTTGATTTTGTTTCTGTATTTCAATCTCATTTGAAAAGAGGAATTAACGTATTCCTTCTTCTTGGAATCAAAATCAAATATAGATACGCCCAACTGGTTTAAATCTAAAATCAATTAGATCTTAGAACCATATTAAAGTGAGTTGTGGACATTGAACTTCTATATTCAAATATCTACTCCAATTGGTTCTACCGGGCTGCTACGAAAAGGAGAAATCCAGGTATTTTACAATTTTGTAAATTCCATTCTATTTTGGCTTTTATTTGAGATTCGCTAAAAAAATCTCAATTTGTGTGGTTATCTGAGGAGAGCCAGAAAACTCAGAAGTGTGGGTTTTTGAATCGTGTAAGCCCAAGCTAAAAAGACACAATTGTAAAGGTTTTGGGTGAACCTGTGAAAACCTATTTGATAGTAAATGCTAATATCCCCTGTGTGAGGATATTAGGAGTGGAGTAGCATTCTGTGTGGCTATTGAAAGACAGTTGGTGTACACACAGGCGAACCACTATAACTCTTTGTCTTGTGGATTGAATGCTTGCTTAAATTTCATATCATTTATCATTCAATTTTGTAGAATGTACTCGTGGATGTGAATGTTGTAACAATTTACATTTCAAGCAAGTGTGTGGGGAGTGTTGTAATAAGTTAGATTTTTATTTCTGCACTTTATTTCAATTCCTTGCTATTTAGTTATTTCTATTCAGATTGAGATATTGATTCAAAAGACGTTTTAGAAATAAGGTTGTCCTACCATAAGCCCTTGTTTATTATGGTGTAAGGCTGTCCTTAGAATTGAATTTGTATCAACCTCTCAATACTTATTCCGCTGATTTTACTTTAATTTGACATAGTCCTATTCACCCCCCCCCCCCCCCCCCCCCCCCCCCCCCCCTCTAGGACATATAGCTTGGCCATTTCAGTTACCTTTGTGAACGTAACTGGATGTGATTTATAATTTTTTTTTTTTTTTAAGAAAAACAAGGTGTGATTTTAAAGTATCCAATTTGTACATTATTAACACTCGGAATTCTCGGGCACGAGTGTATACTCGAGCTGCGAAAATTCAGGACGTTACACTATTTTTGGCCGAAAACCACCAAATCTAATAGGGATAAAGGTCGTATATAAATAGTAAGTTTATTATTTATAATAAGTCTTGCTTTTAAGGATTTGAGTTAGACTTTAAGTTTGAAACTCCATCCTAGGTTTGATTTCCTTATTTAAACAGTTATAATTTCATTTTTTTTATCATCAATATCAAATTATTTCAAATTTATTAGGATTCTTACTTTTATTACTCATGGATTCAAGGAAACTCTGTGAGGAGTCCAGAAAGCTCTGTGGATTCAAGTAGTTATCCCCTAGGGAAGACGGTGATTGACCTCATCATGTCCCTCCCTGGGTCACTTAATAACTAAGTAAAATAAATTAACTTTCCTAACCATCCCCATGAAGCCTTTAAATTAATATCTAAGGAATAAAAGATAAATTTCTTTTAATAATTTTAGTGGCTGAAAATGCTTTGTGTCACTCTTGTAATGCAAGCAACTCTTGTCTAAAAAAATAAATAAAATTGCTAAGGCCTTGGGATACAAGCGTATCATCACGTGGTCTACATGCTTTTTGAACTGTATTTTATTTGAAAGTTCACTTGCCTATACACATGGCAACAAGTAAGTATCAAAGATCAAAGCCATTCATCATGCAAAGCCTACTGAGTAAGTATCACATCTTAAACATGAGGTTTTTTTTTTTTTTTTTCGTTGCCCTGGTTGGGCCTCAGGATGCAGGTGACCATACTTCAATGATATTTAATCCTTCGTTGTTATTATTAGTGTTTATCCCCATTGTCGCCAATTCCTAAGAAAGCTAATCAGAATGATTTAGTTGGATTTGCATGGTGTATTTGAAGATCTATGGGGATATATTAAGAGGATCCTATGATAGTACAACTGAAGCGCATTGAGCGACAACACGACATCTATTAAGCGGTCGATTGAAGAACGATCATGTAAAAGTGATTATACGACAGATGAAAGGAGTCAAAGCAAAAAGGTCATATAGTGTAGAAACGATTATAGCAACTATCATAATGTGGGACGCATCTAGATGGTTGGGGTAAGGGTATAAATAGCAGAGGAACTCAACAAGAAGATTTTGTCAATATCAACCCAATCAAAACCAAACATATCTTTTAATTATTCGTTCAATTATCCATCATTTACATTCCTTAGTGTAATTACTTTATCTTTTCTGCAAATCAGTTACATTTTCTAGCGTAATCATTTATTTTCCGCACTATTGTTTACATTCCATAGTGTAATCTGTAGCATTAATCATGTAGCTAGTAATCTTAGCTGTAATTTGGGTCTATGCTCATGTGTTAGATTTATTTATCTATACTGTTCCGCAGCTATTTTCTATGAACGAATGCAAAAATTCATTTCCCGATCTTTTATCTGTATTGAAAAGTCCTTTCATATATAAGGTAAATGTGTAATCTATCATAAGAGGACGAACCCTATTATTTGATTATTACTTGATACTATTTACATATTGAATGATTGACTAAGGGATTGATTAATTGGATCTTAGTCATATATTATGCATATGCATATATGCGTACTTAATGTCATATTTATTATATTTGAATTGAGTTGCAAATTCAATTATAACACACCACCACTTATCTCATCAGATGACAAATATGGAAAGACACTGAGCAGCCAGAACACTAATTATTATTATTATTATTATTAATTTTGAGATGAATGCAAAATTTCTATTCATTATAAGTCACGGTCATCCGTACAGTGTAAACTTCTTAAAGTGGCCCACTCCACAATTGCAGAGTCCACAACATGGATAGCTTCTACCAGCAGATCACTTAGTATGTGGGCCCTTTTGGGCATCAACACACATGAAACCGTGAGTGGCCACAAAAGAAGCCTAGAAAAACCGAAGCGAATTGGCTAGTGTACCACACACCAGATATATGTAGGTACGTGTGGTGCGAAGATGAGCGCTGACACTCCTCTAGCTCCGAGTTGTACAAACGGTTCAACGAAGATCAAAATTACAGGAAGCGGATTGGCTGGTGTACCAAGTTCTGTGAGTCTGATCATGAGGTATGTGTTATATCCAAACCGTCCATTCATTTGACGAGCTCGTTTTAAGGCCTTGGATGAAAAATAAGACAAGTCTAACTATCAATTGGACCACATGGCAAAAAGCAGTGTGAGATTGAACATCTACCATTGAAACCCTTTTTAAGGTCACAAAAGTTTTGGATCAGTATGAGTTTTCTTTTTCCTCTTCATTCAGGTCTTTTTAACTTTATGAACAAATTGGATGGAAAATAAATGTTATAGTAGGCCTTACAAATTTTTTAATAGTGAAAATCATTATCTCTACTACTATTTGTGGTGTGGTATAGATGATCTTTGGATATAATTCATTTTTTAGATAATTCTCTAAAATAATCTCTAAAAATAAATAAACAATATAAATATAATAAATACATCAGTGTGGCCCATGTAACTTTGATCTCCTTTGAACCGCTCATACAACTAAAAGCTAGAGGAGCGTCGACGCTTGTCTTCGCACCACACAAGGTGTGTAATACACTAACCAATTCGCTTCCAAAATTACATGAGCCCCACAATGATGTATTTATTATAACCATAACGTTAATTCATTTTTCAAGATCATTTTAGAGCATTATACAAAAATAAAAATAAAAATGAATCATATCTAAAGATCAATTGGACCACACCACAAATAGCAGTAGGATAATGATTTTCATCGTTAAAAATTCATAGGGCCCACCATAACATTTATTTTCCATCCATTCGCAAGGTCACAAAGACTGGATGAAGAGGAAAAACAAATTTCATATTGATCCAAAACTTTTGTAATCCCATAAGGGTTTCAATGGTAGACGTTAAATGGCCCAATGATTTTTGTAGTGCGGTCCACTTGATGGTTATATCTTTCTTATTTTTCGTCTCAAGCTTTACGAGGAGTGATGGAGAGTTTGGATATAACACATACCTCACGACAGGACCCACAGAACTTTTTAACGTCGATACACCGTCCATGTAGCTGGTGTGTGGTACAGCCGTCAATCGCTTCCATAACGGATTGGCCACACGTGTCCTGAGAACTCGTGCA
Organism: Magnolia officinalis; assembly: GCA_021015155.1. NCBI lineage: Eukaryota > Viridiplantae > Streptophyta > Magnoliopsida > Magnoliales > Magnoliaceae > Magnolia > Magnolia officinalis. Next base: position 14,778,394 of record JAJHSJ010000003.1, read on the forward strand.
ACCTTTTATCGATTCCATACACATGTTTATGACACGTCACCTTTAAACATACCTCCTAATCAAGAATAAAATATAATAACCATTAGAAATAAACTTGACCACAAATGACAAAGTCCCTTCAATCAGATATACTGCCTAGAATCAGATAAATGACCAAGTCCCACCAATCCGCTTCCAGAATGGAAGCGGATGGTGTAGGTACGTGTCGTCTTTGTGATGCTCCTCGAGCTCCGAGTTGTACGAACGGTTCAAAGGCGATCAAAGTTACATGGCCGCACGGTGATGTATTTATTATATCCACACCATTCATCATTTTTCGAGCGTGATCCAAAAAAATGAATCATATCTAAATATCAACTTAACCACATCATAAATACTAGTGGGATAAAGATTTTCGCCCTTATAAAATTCGCAGGGCCCACCGTTTATTTTCCATCCGATATGCTCCTAAGGTCACGAAGACGAAAAACAAATTTCATATTCATACAAAACTTCCGTTACCCCTAAAGGGTTTCACCGGTAAACGTTAAATCTCCCTATGCTTTTTGTAGTGTGGTCCGCTTGATAGTTATATCTGTCTTATTTTTCATCTCAAGCTTTAATACGAGCTCGCCAAATGAACGAACGGTTTGGATATAACACATACTTGATGATGAGACCCACCGAACTTTCTGACGTCAATACATCAGCTATATAGCTGGTGTGTGGTACACCAGCCAATCCGCTTCAAGAATTAGTGACCCATGTAAAGCAACATCATGATCGGTACATCTAGAAGGACCCAAAACCTCCACGCTATATATATGAAAAAAAACGACCCGCCCAATCTCTCATCAAAACAGGCTCACACCACCAAAATGGCTGAGTCTCACTTCCTTGTTTTAACCTTCCCAGCCCAAGGCCACATCAACCCCGCCCTCCAATTCGCCAAGCGCCTCGTCCATACAGGCGTCCGGCGTCACCTTCGCCACAAGCGTCTCCGCTCACCGGCGCATAAAATCTACCCCTCAGGACGGGCTATCCTACGGCTACTTCTCGGACGGATACGATGATGGCATCAGTCCCACTGATGACTTAGAAAACTACATGGGGCGGTTAAAGGAGGTCGCATCGCGGTCCGTCTCCGATCTCATACGCACCTTCACTGACGAGGGCCGCCCCGTCACGTGCGTGGTCTACACCATCCTCATCCCATGGGCTGCTGACGTGGCGCGTATGCTTGGCATCCCGTCCGTACTGCTATGGATCCAGCCCGCGGCAGTCCTGACCATTTACTACCACTACTTCCATGGCTACGGAGATCTCATAAAGAGCAAAAACAACGACCCTTCTTTTACAATAGAATTACCGGGATTGCCACTCTTCACTATAAAAGAGCTGCCTTCCTTTCTCCTCCCTCCCTCCAACTATCCTGCAGTCCTTATTACATTCGAAGAACTCTTCCGAGTCTTGGACAAGGAATCCAAACCCAGAGTGCTTGTGAACACGTTCGACGCATTGGAAGCCGACGTGATAAAAGCTGTTGATGAGCTAGATATGATCGGAGTGGGGCCATTAATCCCATCAGCTTTCTTGGATCCGAAGGAGACGTCGGATGCTTCCTTCGGCGGCGACCTGTTCGAGAAATCAAGGGACTATATTGTGTGGTTGGATTCGAAACCGCCTTCTTCAGTAGTCTACGTGTCCTTCGGTAGCATTTTGGTGCTGCCGGAGCATGAGATGGCTGAAATTTTGAATGGGTTGTTGGAAAGCAATCGTCCCTTCTTGTGGGTCATCAGGTCGGCCGACAGTGGGGCCGAAATAGATACTGATAGCGAGTTCTGGAAGAAGGTAAGAGTGGCGGAAGAGGAAATGAAAGTAGGGTTAGTAGTGCCATGGTGTTCGCAGGTGGAGGTTCTGTCGCACCCTTCGGTAGGGTGCTTCGTGTCGCATTGTGGGTGGAACTCGACGGCTGAGAGCTTGGCTGTGGGAGTTCCGATGGTGGGTGTTCCGCAATGGACGGACCAGCCCGCGAATACAAAGATGGTGGAGAGTGTTTGGAAGATGGGCGTGTGGGCTAAGGTTAATAGAGATGGGGTTTTGGAAGGTGAAGAGCTGAAGAGGTGTTTGGATATGGTGATGGGAGGAGAGGAAGGAGAAGAGATGAGGAAGAATGCTGTGAGGTGGAGGGATTTGGCGAGGGAGGCTGCTGCTAAAGGTGGCTCTTCGGACAGGAATCTTCGAGCATTTGTGGAGGAAATTTCAAATCTTCCCTGATAAAGTCAGTGTGGTAAATGGCCGTATGCACGTACAATAATTCCCTTCACGAGTCCGATAGGGATATTAAATTATCCTTTGTATGCTACATCTCAGTGCATTTTTACGTATTATGTTTGATTTTTTTCGAAATAAAGAAACGATGAAAATCATGCTTGCAATGAAGGAATAAACAGCGGTCCTTCTGTTTTCTCTATTTTGGTTCTCCTTGATTCCATTTGCTTTCTCTTCGTTTTCATAAGAAAAGAAGCAACAATTAAGTGCACCATTCCATGGTGGGCTGCCAATGCATGAGTTAAGTGGACCACACCGTGGGCTGCCAATCCATGAGTTAAGTGGACCACAGCGCAGACAATAATTGAGGGTAAATGCCCACTCATTGAAACCTACCGCTGTACGCGGGTCGAACCGAGTCTCGGCTCTATTCAGCCAATAGCTAACCTTAGCTCGAATTCGGCTCGGTTTGGTTAGTAGCTTGGGCCTGTTTGAGCTGAGTTCGAGTTTGTGGGACATTTTCTCAAATACATAAAGTGCATCTTAAAATTTTCACATAATGCAAAACAGTAATAGCAGTGTACAGGTATTTCATCAAACACTCGGTGGGCAACATCAAAATCATGATTTGAGGCCAATTTTATAATGTGAAGTTTTTTTTTTTTTTTTTTTTTTTTTTTTTTTTTTTTTTTTTAAATGATTTGTTTTATATCCATTCCTTCTTCGCCACTAGTCAATCTCGAGGAGAATGTATTAATCAAACACTCGGCGGGCAACATCAAAATCATGATTTGAGGCCAATTTTATAATGTGAAGTTTTTGTTTTGTTTTTGTTTTGTTTTTGTTTTGTTTTTTGTAATGATTTGTTTCATATCCATCTCTTCTTCGCCACTAATCTATCTCTGGGAGAATGTATTCACCCAAAACAATACTTCATTGAGTCATTTCATCAAACACTTGGCGAGCAGCATCAATATCAAAATAACCGAGTCACCAAGCCGATTCAATTCGAGCTGAGGTTCGATTTGAGTCGAGTCGAGCTCGAGCAAGCTTGAACTCGTCTCAAAATTTTTCGAGCTAAAAAAATCAACTCGACTCGACTCGAACTCAGTTTCGAACGGAGTCGACTCGAGCTTTTTCGAATTGAGTCGAGCAAGTTCACCGAGCTAACTCAGTTCATGTATAGCTCTATTGAAACCTTCCTAATTGTTTACACGGCGCAGAAGTGGTTCAGACATCTAACCAATCAACCCATCTAATGTGTGCCCCAATTGGATGAGGGTTCACACCAAATTTCAGGCCTTTTCAAAAGTTAAGTAGGCCCAATAAGTAATTTTAGATGTTTTAGGCATGATTTTACATGGTTTCAAATTGTGTGGTCCACTCAAGTTTCAACAGCTGATTTTTATGACTTCTCATCACTTAAAATGCGCCACCAATGATGTGGATGTCTAACGCACATCCCTATAGGGCCCATACAACTCAGACCTCATGTGTGCGTGTATGAGAATGTCTCTAGTCCAACCGGTTGGACTATACCCCATCGAAGGAACTCGTAATTAATTAGTGTCAATAAATATGGTGGGGAGAGGAAAAAGATCTGGGCGGGTGGACTCCAATGTGGTATTTATGTGCAATCCACTCTGATTACCATATGTATCACTTCATATTAGGCGTAAGACGCAAAAATCTGCCTCAACCTGTGGATCACACAATTAGAAATAGTTAATAAGTCAAAGCTCATCCTCCAATCTATTTCTCTAGTGTGGCCCACCTAAATTACCAATAAGTCTGATTTTTAGGCCCTAAGACTATGCTTTAGTATGAGATCCAATGGTTGAAGTGGATTAAATAAAATAATAACTGTTGACCCTTTAAAAATCAAGGGTGAATGTCTCTTCCAACCTTTTCCATTGATGTGGCCCACTTGAATAGCAGATCAATCTGATTTTTTTGTAACTAGACCTAAAATGGGATTATGAATCATCTGGTTGGTATGGATCTCACATACTCATCATGGTGGACCATGTCAAAAATTAAGAGCGGGCTTCCTAAAACTTGCTGGATAAAATGAAAAGGTTTAAGCTCCAACCGGTTATAATATAAGTTAAGGTCGAACTAGGGATTAACTTACAACCTCTCCTTTCTCTTTCCATATGATAGGGGGGCCCTACTCTTTTTTGTCGATTGGCCCTTCCTAAAATGTATCTGGTTGTACAGCCTTTGTGCTCTCATTTATGAAATAGTAGAAACTTCCTTTAAAATTTAAAAAAAAAAAAAAAAAAAAAAAAAAAAAAAAGCTTACAACCTTTCATGTATATGTAACATTCAACCCATGTAATAGGTTGACCCATCATTTTTATCACTATAGAAAAACTCAATAACAACTACACAGTGAATGGACCACACTTTTCTTTCACTTTTTATAAATGTATGGACATGATTTTATATGATGTAGTTGATGTGTAGATATGACTGAACATTGAACATTGGACTAGGTAATCATCACGGTGGAGCCAACTTGATTGAAGGCCTGGATGTCACATGCATTCAATACTTTGGAAGCTATCACGTGGATATACTCTAGCTTGTGGTCGTGTTAGTTTTCCTTATTTGTGCAAGACCGTGAAGAATGCCTGAACCTTCACTCCACCAAAATCGTCATTTAGGAACGGTTTTAAACCGCTCCTAACTACTTCAGGAACGGTTTAAAACCGTTCCTAAATGAGGTGTCGCAGAAAAACAGGAGGGTACCGTTTCAAGTTTTAGGGACGGTACTTTAGGAATGGTTTTAAACCATTCTGTCGCCAACGGTCAGATTTTAGGAACAATTTTAAACCCTACTTTCAAAAATAAAATAAAATTAAATCCTAGAGAAACTTTATTGATGGAGATCCAATGATAACATCTATTGCATTCTTTTGCTGAAGCACATACATCTAAACCTCAACGGTAAGATTACTCTATTTACAAAATATAGAAAAAGAAAAGAAAGCAATAAAGACCATCCCAACAACAAAACCAAAATTACAAATTTAAAGAAATTTCCAAAAAATCCATTAAATAAGAATTACAAAGTAGGACCCAATCATTCTTCCCAACCCAATCAATCCTTTAGAGATTTTAAAGCTTCCTCAAACTTCTTAGGCAAGAGAATAGAGTTTATGTTTGGTAAAACACCACCACTTGAAATTGTCACACTAGCTAACAATTTCTCAAGCTCCTCATCATTTCTAACAGCCAAAAGAACATGCCTTGGAATGATGCAGGACTTCTTATTGTCTCTAGCAGCATTCCCAGCCAACTCCAAAACCTCAACTGCCAAGTACTCAAGAATAGTAGCCAAATAGGCAGGAGATTCATGCAAGCTTGTGGCATCAGCCTGTAGTAGTTGAAAGATCATTAGATAAAATACAAAATCGCAGTTGTCGAAAAGTATTATTCTCATAATACAAAAGGATTTATGCATAGCAGGGCAGGTACGATGTTTCTGTTGGCAATCTTCTAAGCATTGTAAGCATAAGATTTGGACATCTAAGTAACATTAATCAGTGCATGCTAGAGATGCAAAGACACGACTCTTTCAGGTACGCTATAAGTTATGTACAGGAACACTTACAGCCAGCTTGAAGATGCAACCAACAGGACATTTTCATTTTTCAGTTGATGGCAAGAGACACAATGATGCAATGCTTCATCTTTGTATATGCTTCAATTTTGGGCTTAACCCCTTAAATTAGATGGAAAAATGGATGGACGACATGGATAGACCACATACACTCAAGGTGGGCCTAACTGAGTTTACTCAGAGTATGATGAGAGCGTACTGAGTAACTTAGTATGCAATCCAATTTCTCATCCAACCTATTGACAAGGAAATCAGATCCCTTATCGTACTGAGTAAACTCAGTTGGGCCCACGATGAATGTATATGATTTATCCATGGCGTCCATCCATTTTTCCAACTTATTTAAGGGGTTGAGACCAAAATTGAAGCAAATCCAAAGCTCAAGTGGATCATACCATAAGAAACAGTGGGAATAATGCTTTCCACCATTGAAACCTTGCTAGGCCCCACAGTGATGTTTATTTGTCATCCAACATGTTCATAAGATCATACAAACATTGATGAAGGGAAAAATCAAATATAAGCTTGATCCAAAACTTCTATGCCCCCCAAGAAATTTTCAATGGTAGAAGTTCAATTCACATTGTTTCCTGTGGTGTGGTTCATTTGATATTTAGATATTCTTCATTTTTGGGATCAAGACTTAAAATTATATGGTAAAATGGATGGACAGATTGGATACAATACATAAATCATGGTGAGTCTTAAAGAGTTTACTCAGCACACAATCTGCTTCTGTTGATAAGGTAACAAAGACTTAGACGAAGATACCAAACAAATATCATCTTGATCCAAAAACTTTTGTGCCCACAAGAAGTTTTTAATGGTCAATTACTACTGTTTCCCATACTATGATCCACATGAGATTCAAATCTTCTTAATTTTTGTATCATGTTCTAAAATGAGCTTTCGACTCGGATTGAGAGAGGAAAACTTGTATTAGCTGATTGGTTGGTGTAAATGGGAAGCAGATTAGCTGGTGTACCACACACCAGCTATATAGCTGTTGTATTGCCGTCAGCAAGTTTTGTGGGTCCCATCATGATGTATGTGTTATATCCAAACCGTCCATCCATTTGGCGAGCTCGTCTTAAGGCTTAGGACTAAAAATAAGACAGTTATAAAGATAAAATGGACCACACTGCGAAAAGCAGCGGGGATTGAATGTCTACCATTGAAACCTTTTTGGGATCACAAAAGTTTTGGATCAACATGAAATTTGTTTTTACTCTTCATACACGTATATGTGACCTTATGAACATATTGGATGGAAAATAAACGTTATGGTGGGCCTACAAATTTTTTAACGATGAAAGTCATTATCTCCACTACTATTTTCGGTGTGGTCCATTTGAGCTTTGAATATAATTCATTTTTTGGTTGATTATCTCAAATGATCTCGAAAAATTATTACTAACTTGCAGTGTATTGGAAAATTAAGTACGGCCCTAAAGAACTCAACATATTAGAGCTTTGCCAAGCCCACACGTCGTGTATAATAATGATAATGCACACACACACACACACACACATTCCATCCAACCATCCATCCCATCGATCAATTTATCATCCACCCATCTAACCATCCAACCATCTCATCAATCAATCTATCCATCCGTTCATCCAATCATCAGATCCGTCCATCTAACCATCCAACCATCCCATCCAAGCATCCATTCATCCCATCAATCCATTCCAACTATCTCATTCATCGGCCCATCCTTCCCATTTATTCACATATTGATCCATCCAACCATCTCATTCAACCATCCATCCAACCAACCATCTCATCTATCCATCCATCTAACTATTCCATTCAACCATCGAAACATCCATCCATCCAACCATCCATACATCACATCCATCCACCATTCAATCGATGATTGAAGGTTGATCTAATGGTCGAAAGCACTTTGTGTTGTACGATCATTGATTGTAAGATTGATCTTGTGATTGTCGATGATGTGCAATATTCGATTGTTGATTGGAGACTTAATGAAGCGATGTACGATGATTTCCACCATCCGATAAAGGAATAGAGGTTGATCGGATGGTCAACAACACTTTCTATCGTTCGATTGTTGATTGGAGGTCAATCAAGCGATTGTCAATGTGCACCATTCCATCGTCAATAAGGAAATTGATAACAAGATTTATGTTGGTTCAATCATTAAATGGAGGTTCATCAGATGTTCAACAATACTTCGTGTTGTCCGATTGTTGATTAGGAAGTCGATCGAGCGATCATCAGTAATGCGCACTCTTCGATCGTTGATCAGGAACTTAATGAGGAAATATATGTTGGTTTCCATTGTTTAATTGATGAACATATAGATAAATGAAGGAAAACTATTCATGCGAGTACACAGGTAGATAATTTACGATGTTATTATAAATACTCTACACTTTCGCAATGAAAACCATGGCGAAATGTCTAAAAAAATTGGTAAGAAACGTTTTAGCGACGATAATTATAGCTCTCGTTACAAAAAACACTGACTATTTGCGATGATTTACAATGTTATTGTAAATAATCTAACATTTCGCAATGAAACTATATTCGTCACAAAAAGTTTCAGTTGGTATTTGTCGCAACGAGTTAACATACTCGTCACTAAAACAAACTATTTGCAGTGACTTCTGTGTCATTGCAAAAAATAATGTTTTGCGACGACACTTAATTCATCGCATAAAGTGGACATTAGCGATGACAATTGAAATACGTGACCAAATGTCTTTCCCACCATTTAATATTTATGGAAAAAATTGGTGAGAAACATTTTAGCAACGATAATTATAGCTCATCGCAAAAAAGTTGACTATTTACGATGATTTACAATGTTGTTACAAATACTCTAACATTTCGCAATGAAACTACATTCGTCATAAAAAATTTCAGTTGGTATTTGTCACAACGAGTAAATATAGTCGTCGTTAAAACAAACTATTTACAGCGACTTCTATGGCGTTGCAAAAAATAATATTTTACGACGACACTCAATTCATCGCATAAAATGGACATTAGCAATAACAATTGAAATGCGTGGCGAAACGACTTTCCCGCCATTTAATTTTTCCTAAAAAAAATTGGTGGGAAACGTTTTAGCGACGATAATTATAACTCGTCGCAAAAATGTTAACTATTTGAGATGATTTATAATGTTGTTGCAAACACTCTAACCTTTCGCAATGAAACTACCTTCATCGCAAAAAGTTTCAGCCGGGAAAAATTAGTGGGAAAAGATTTTGCGACGATAATTGCCGCTCGTCGCAAAAATGTTGACTATTTACAATGCTTTAAAATGTTGTTGCAAATACTCTACCATTTCGCAATGAAACTACATTCATCGTAAAAAATTTTAGTTGGTATTTGTCACAACCAGTTAACCCGGTCGTTGCTAAAACAAACTATTTGCAGTGACTTTTTTATTGTTGCAAAAAATAATTTTTACGATGACACTCAATTCGTCGTATAAAGTGGACATTAGCGGAAAAAACTAGTGGAAAACGTTTTAGCGACGATAATTATAGCTCATTGCAAAAACGTCGACTATTTGCGGTGATTTACAATGTTGTTGCAAATACTCTACCATTTCGCAATGAAACTATATTCATTGTAAAAAATTTCAGTTAGTATTGTCGCAACGAGTTAACCTGGTTGTCGGTAAAACAAACTATTTGCAGCGACTTTTGTGTCGTTGCATAAAATAATATTTTGTGTTGACACTCAATTCGTTGCATAAAGTGGACATTAGCGATGACGATTGAAACATGTGACGAAATGTCTTTCCCACCATTTAATATTTATGGAAAAAATTGGTGAGAAACATTTTAGCAACGATAATTATAGCTCATCGCCAAAAAAGTTGACTATTTACGATGATTTACAATGTTGTTACAAATACTCTAACATTTTGTAATGAAACTACATTCGTCGTAAAAAATTTCAGTTGGTATTTGTCGCAACGAGTAAACATAGTCATCGCTAAAACAAACTATTTGCAGTGACTTTTATGGCATTGCAAAAAATAATATTTTGTGACGACACTCAATTCATCGTATAAAATGGACATTAGCAATAACAATTGAAATGCCTGGCGAAACGACTTTCCCGCAATTTAATTTTTCCTAAAAAAAATTGGTGGGAAATGTTTTAGCGACGATAATTATAACTCGTCGTAAAAACGTTAACTATTTGAGATGATTTATAGTGTTGTTGCAAACACTCTAAACTTTCGTAATGAAACTACATTCATCGCAAAAAGTTTCAGCCGGGAAAAATTGGTGGGAAAAGATTTTGTGATGATAATTGCCGCTCGTCGCAAAAATGTTGACTATTTACGATGTTTACAATATTGTTGCAAATACTCTACCATTTCGCAATGAAACTACATTCGTCGCAAAAAGTTTTGGTTGGTATTTGTCGCAATGAGTTAACCCGTTCGTTGCTAAAACAAACTATTTACAGTGACTTTTTGTCGTTGCAAAAAATAATTTTTGCGACGACACTCAATTCGTCGCATAAAGTGGACATTAGTGGAAAAACTGGTAAGAAACATTTTAGCGATGATAATTATAGCTCGTCGTAAAAACGTAGACTATTTGCGATGATTTACAATGGTGTTGCAAATACTCTACCATTTCGCAATGAAACTATATTCGTCACAAAAAATTTCAGTTGGTATTTGTCGCAACGAGTTAACCTGATTGTCGCTAAAACAAAATATTTACAACGAGTTTTGTGTCGTTGCAAAAAATATGTTTTACGACGACACTCAATTCGTTGCATAAAGTGGACATTAGCGATGACGATTGAAATGCATGGCGAAGCGTCTTTCCCGCCATGTAATTTTTTTGAAAAAAATTGGTGGAAAATGTTTTAGATATGATAATTATACGTCGTCGCAAAAATAACTATTTGCGATGACTTACAATATTGTTACAAATACTTTGACATTTTAGAATGAAACTACATTCGTCACAAGAAGTTTCAGTTGGTATTTGTCGCAATGAGTTAACCTGGTCATCGCTAAAACAAACTATTTGCAGCGACTTTTGTGTCGTTGCAAGAAATAATGTTTTGCCATGACACTCAATTCGTCGCATAAAGTGAACATTAGCGATGATGATTGAAACGCGTGGCGAAACGTCTTTCCCGCTATGTAATTTTTCCAGGAGAAATTGGTAGGAAACGTTTTAGCGACGATAATTATAACTCATTGCAAAAACGTCTACTATTTGTAATGATTTACAATGTTGTTGCAAATACTCTAACATTTCGCAAGGAAACTACATTCGTCGCAAAAAGTATAATTCAATATTTTTTGCCATAAGTTGAACTAGTCGTTGCAAAAAAGAACTGTGGAAAAAAAAAATCTAATGTTGTATTTTCGCAACGAGCTTAACTAGTTATCGCAAAAGCTACTGTTTGCGACAACTTGTGTTGTCGTAATATTTATTTATTTATTTTTTTACGGCACCTAATTTGTCACAAAAAGTGGCTATTAGCGACGACTGGTTAAGCTCGTTGTGAAAAATTCATACAACAACTTTTCGCGACAAGTTTTGCGACGACAATTGAAGCTCATCGCAAAAAAGTTAACTATATAGCGACGATTTAAACTGTCATCGTAAATAATCTATTTTTTACAATGACTTGAAATGACATTGTAAAAAATTGACTTTTTGCAATGAAATTGGACTCGTCGCTAAAAAAATCGTTGCAAAAAGTCTAATTTGTTGTAGTGGGGGCCCATTCCTTTTTTTGTTATCGGCTCTTCTTGAATTTGTCCTTGTAAGCCGTTCTCGGCCTACTCCTGTTATATATAAAAAGTCTGATTAAAAAATAAATAAATAAATAAATACTCTGGCTAAATCAATAAATTAATACCAAAGCTAGGGAAGTGAGTGCAGCAATGTGCTCATGCGGGGGAGGTGTTCACGAAAACCTTGCTAGGGCCTACAATAATGTTTATTTGTCATCCAACCTTGTTCATAAGATCACACACACATGAATGAAGAAAAAACACAAATATAAGGTTGATCAAAAGCTTATGTGGTCCCTAAGAAATTTTCAATGATAAATGTTGAATTCACACCATTTCCCACGAAGTGGATAAAATACATAAATCAAGGTGGGCTCACATGGTTAACTCAGTATGCTTGCTTAACGCACAATCTGCTTCCATGAGATTCACCTTGTGAAAATATCACACTTGTATTTTTCTATTTATTGGTAGCTAGTCATTGGTATATTATCACCCACCTGATGAGTAAATAAGGCTGATTTTTGCACCAGAAAATCCTCCTAGTGAGTCCAATGGGGATGGATTTCACATGCACTTGATAGGTTGGAAGTTAGCTGCTGAGTGGGACTGGTCATTGTGATCCAACCAGTTGATTGGGTATAAGCTCAAAAATGAGACAGATCCAAGGGTCAAGTGGACCACACTGTAAGAAGCAGCGGTGATGATGATTCTCACCATTGAAACTTTTCTAGGGCCCACCGTGATGTTTATTCACCCTCCATCTTATTCATAAAGTTACCTATATGCCTGAAGTGAAAATACAAATATCAGCTCCATCCAAAACTTCTATAGGTGTGTACTCCACTTTTGATTTGGATCTGCCTCAATTTTTAGTTTTATTATTATTATTATTATTATTTTTAAAAAAAAAAAAAAAAAAAAAAAAAAAAAAAAAAACGACAGCATGGATAAGACCGGTACTGCTGCCCATTTGAAGCTGGAGACGGTCCTACCCCACCTGTCTCCGGCTGAGAATGGGCAATAGCTTTGAGTGGCTACCATATTGCGTGGTTCTTATCCACACGATAATATGATTTAAAAAAGAAAAAAAATAGATGCATGGTGCGGATAAGAGCCGACCAGGTGCCCCTCAAAGAAACTGCCTGTACCTGGCTGGAGGCGAGCCAGGGCAGTAGCCAATCAGCGTCCAAACAAGTTTCACTTTACACCTTCTCATTTATGAAGACCAGGACGACAATATATGTTATCGTATCCAAACCAGATGAGAGAGATCCACCAAACCGTATACACTTTACACCTTCTCATTTATGAAGACCAGGACGACAATATATGTTATCGTATCCAAACCAGATGAGAGAGATACACCAAACCGTATACATAACTAAGTACTAAGAGTTGTTTTTTCCTAATGAATTTGCGCATGATCTCCTCCACACAAGTCAGACCATCGCCTACCAAACATATGACAACCATTTTCCATTCCTAGCGAGGATTCGTTCCACGACCTTTTAGGGTTTTATATCTGCCATTTCTTCCACAAATGCTCGGATATTCTTATCCGAAGAACCACCTTCCGCAGCAGCCTCCCTCGCCAAATCCCTCCACCTCAAAGAATTCTTCTTCATCTCCTCTCCTTCCTCTCCTTCCATGACCAATTCCAAACACCTCTTCAGCTCTCCACCTTCCAAAATCCCATCTCCATTAGCTCTGACCCGCACGCCCGTCTTCCAAACACTCTCCACCATCTTTATATTCGTTGGTTGGTCCGTCCACTGAGGAAAACCCACCATCCGAACGCCCACAGCCAAGCTTTCCGACGTCGAGTTCCAGCCGCAATGCGACACAAAGCACCCAACCGAACGGTGTGACAGAACCTCCACCTGCGAACACCATGGCACTACCAACCCTTGTTTCCTTTCCTCCACCGCTCTCACCTTCTTCCAGAACTCGGTATTATTTTCGGTTTCGACACTGTTCTCAGCTGGCCTGATGATCCACAAGAAAGACCGACAGCTATCTACTAACCCATTGAAAATTTCCTCCATCTGATGTTCCGATACCACCGAAACGCTACCGAAGGATACGTAGACTACTGAAGAATCCGGCTTAGAATCCAGCCATTCGACGTAGTCTCTTGATTTCTGGAACAAGTCGCCACCAACAGCAGTATCCGATGTCTCATTTCCATCCAAGAAAGCCGATGGGATCAACGGTCCGACTCCGACCATGTCCAGCTTATCCACTGCTCTCATGGTATCGCCTTCCAATGCATCGAAAGTGTTCACGAGCACTTTCGGGCAGGATTCTTTCTCAAGTTGGTGGAAGAGTTCTTCGAATATAGGAAGTGCGGAAGGGAAGTCGCTTGTAGCTGAAGAGTCGAAAAACGAAGGTAAGTCTTTTATAGAGAGGGGTGGCAAACCCGGTAATTCTATTGAAGAAGAAGGGTCTTTGTTGCTGCTTTCTATGAGATTATCGTATCCATGGAAGTAATGGTAGTAAATGGCCAGGACGGCTGCGGGCTGTATCCAAAGTAGTACTGACGGAATGCCCATGATACGAGCCACGTCAGCAGCCCATGGGAGGAGGAGGGTGTAGACCACGCACGTGACTGGGCGGCCATCGTCAGCGAGGGTGCTGATGAGGTCGCGGACGGACCGACATCCCACCTCCTTAAACTGCGCCATGAACTCATGCTGGTCGTCTGTGGGCTTGAAGCCGTCATCGTAGCCGTCCGAGAATGAGGCATAGGATAGCCCATCAAGAGGAGTGGATTTTACCATGCGCCGGTGGGCGTGGACGCTGGTGGCGAAGGTGACGTGGGAACCTGCTCGGACGAGGTGCTTGGCGAATTGGAGGGCGGGGTTGATATGTCCTTGGGCCGGGAAAGTTAGGAGAAGGATGTGAGATTCAGCCATTTGGGTGGTATTGGTTTTCTTAGGAGGAAAGATGGAGAGGGCTCTACCATTGATATAGAGATGAGAAGATTCGCCTGTATCACTATTTGCTAGGTAGGGCCCACCGTGATGTGTATCGCATCTACTTGATTCATTACTTTCCCAGCTTATGTAAGGACTTTAGCCCAAAAATAGACATATTCAAAGCTAAAGTCCGCTGCATCACATGAGCGGTTAGGATGAGGATGGCACCGTTGTAAGCATAAGATTTAGATGAGGCTGATATTGATGTTTGCCTTTCATTTTAATCGGATTCCTCTTATGAACCAGTTGGATGATATATATACTTATTACAACTAATAGATTTTAATGGTGGGTATTCCCATCCCAATAGACCGCATTTGTAAGATAACTAAGCTATCTAAGCCTCATATTCTAAGTGTGAAATCAATTCGACCGGCGGCTTGTAAATAAAAGATGAGCTGGATAAAAACCTTTGAATACGGATCACAGTCGTTGTTATGTCAGATTGTGCCTAAAATCTCCAAATTTAAGAATAAAGGGGCCACATGGAATGAACGGTTTAGACTAGCCAAAAGGATACAATGTAAGGCCCACCCACAAAGGTGCAGCATACATAGTGAAATTATGCACCGCTAAAGTACCATATGCAATACCTTTATGAAGAGAGTGTGGGATTCTCCTCTTTAAGAAAGGCGTGGACGCATTGCTAACAAGGAGGAATTAGAAGACGTTTTGGATTCTTCCAGCACCAATCACGCCCAAACTTGGGCAGGTTCAACCCACCGACCCATGACCGACCCGACATTGGGGTTGGGCTTGGCAGGATGTATTGGGTTTGGTCTCGGGCTTGGACCATACAAACATCAACCTGATAAAACTTAGGTTGGGCTCGGGTTGAGGTCTCGGGTTGCCCGACCCAACCCGAGCCCGTCCTTATAAATTAATTATAATTGAGTGCAGATCGTCTGTATTGAAGGCACATAAAATTCCAATGCCATCGGGTTTCATTAGTCCATGTCATTTTCGATGACTCAAGCTAACAAGATATGCAAGATTTTTTTCTCCGAAATAGGTTGCTCGATACACAATACAACTTTTAAAGGAGTAGTTGTCCTATATATTAGCTTGTTTTTTTTAGAAAAAATGAACTTTTTTATGATAAATAACTATATACATAATCAATAAAATTATAGGTAAAAAAAAAAAGACGTGTATTGAAAATATAATAGACTAATGTAATAATGAAAATATTAGCATATATCTACCCGACCAACCCGGCCAGCCCGCTTGGGTTGGGCTTGGGTTGAGAATTCCCAACCCGAGGTTGGGTTGGGTTGTGTTAGGGTTGAGGTATAGGAACCTTGGGTTGGGTTAGGGTTGAGCATCAACCCGACCCAACCCCCCGACTTTCAGCCCTACCCCTCTCTCATGTCAGTATAACTGGAGCGTAGATTTGAACCCCCTTGATTCAGAAGCCCGATTTGAAAATCGGGGATTTGAAATCCTGCAATTGTATTTGGCACCTTGGATTCAGAATCCCTGGAATTGAAAAGTATTGGTGCATAATATTTTTAGAGGAGTTTGAATTTAATTACTAAATCAATTTTAATATTTCTAATTAGTGTACATATGTAATGTTTGACACAATGGTTATGATAAGCCCGTTGAAATATATACTTTACATGAAAATGATGAAAATTTAAGTCTCAGATGGGCCACAAGCACATGATCACATTCGAGTGACTAACTAATGATTTTTAACTGTTGATTTATATAGACAGTGTTTGGATGGCGTAGATTATCCTATTAAAGTAGTTATAGTGATGCAGTTGATAATCTGATAATTTTGGGATATCATCAGTGGGTTATGTGTTTGATAGATTAGTAATCATTGAAATCCAAGGCTCTTTGCCTTTTCTCTCAACCATTGAGCCTCATTGAGTATACAATTACAAAACTTGAAGTTCAATCTTTATGTGCACCTCAAGTTCGAAGTCAGTCCCATGAACATCTGAAAGAACACATCTCTTTAGTTGATCTTCGATGGTACTTCGATGGCACTTCGATGCCATAATCTTCGATGCCATCGAACTATCGATGATTGCACTTAAAAGGGCACAACGATTCAGTTTCAAATCCACGATTTTGGATATATTTTTTTTTCCGCTCCAACTCTTCATATCCTCTGCCCAAATCAGAGTCTAGGGCTTTCAAGTGCTCCAATTCCTTTCTATTTCCCTTGTATCGTTGATCTGTGCCTTGCTTCGGTCTCTCTAGATTTCCTCTCCTACTGCATGTTTTAATTTCCTCTCTTATTGTGTGTTGTTGATGCCTACATCTTCTTATCAATCGTGTTGTCCTTTAAACACTCAAATCCTTCTCAATATGTCAAAAGATAATAAACGAAAAGCCCTGGCTGTAGGAGAGACTTCTTGACCCACTCGGGTCAAGAAGTTGGCTACACGACATGTTAATCGTGTTACACGTCGCTCACCATCACCCATACTATTGCCGACCTGTTCCATCCACAGTGATGAACCATAAGTACTCAAATCACCCATGGCATACTCTCCATCATCAAAATATGTCAGCAGTAAAATTATCTATGAGAGAAGGGTCAATATTCAATGTATCAAACCCTATGGAGTCGATGAAATGCTACGGGCCATCGGGTGGGAAAATGTATTAAAGTTAGGAGGGATGGTCCATAGAAACCAAGTCTATCGGTTCCTGTCTAGATGTAGGAGCCCCACACTTCGACCTTCGTCATTTGAGGTTGAAGACAATGACCTTATTGTCAAAATAACCCTTGCTCGAGTCGCTACACTTATAGGTATTCCTATGTCCCGTGAGCCTCAAGCAAATTATGATCTTGCATCACCTTAAGTGAGGGACATGATAACAAGATATTCTTCTCAATGGGAGAGAGAAGTGGATGCACTTCATTCCTTATTTTAAAGTAATAAAGTCCCTTGATATACATGGATACACCACACTCTAACAGCTTAAGCTTTTGGAGCGAATGGTTGTTTGACATGGTATCAGGTGGAAGGTCCTATGTTCGAATCTTGAGAGCAGCAAATATGTCTCGCTAATATTTTATTCTCCCACGGGGGGGGGGGGGGTGTCAGGAAAAATCAGGTCCAGCCCAGGGACCGGGAAATTAAGCCCGGCCTATTTATGGTGTGAGTGTCCCCTCACCTTTGTCAATATGTTCCCGTGCGGAGTTCCCACCTCGCACGTCCGGGGGGGGGGGGGGGTGTTAGAGTAATAAAGTCCCTTGATATACATTGATACACCACACTCTGACAGCTTAAGATTTTGGAGTGAATGGTTGTTTGACACCTTACATATGTCTGATAAATTTCTCATTCTACATTCCATCTTCTCGATCGACCAATATCTATCATCAGGGTACTAACTGTGTAGACCTCATTCCCTTTATAGTCAACATTGTTTATAATGTTGGGATGAATGTCCATCTTTGTCTGCCCACTATTATCGTACATCAACTCGCACAACTCATCTGAGTTAGTCACTCCACTTATATCCCGTTTGGTCATCTTTTATGTTTAAAGGGCCGATGATTATGACCTTACAACCTTAAGCATTTTCTGATTGCTGACTACTGGCTACCTCGCTGTTGGTCGCTTTAGTAAGGGCCGATGATGTCATGGCCCCACCTCAGCGGCTAACTGACGTAGTCGCGCATGCATCCACCTCAGCTGCTATTCAAGAGTTTACGGAAGAGATCCAATGCCACCTTAGCGAGAAGCAGTCCCTATGCGGAAGGTCGTGCAATAAAACCTCAGTGGACCCCACTGCTATGTCTGTGTGACATCCACTTAAGATATGTTTTTTCTCGAACGCATGGCAGGACATGAGCTCAAAAAAGAGTAAGATTTAGAACTTAAGTGGGCCACACCACGAAAATAGTGGGATGGGATCCCCACTATTGAAATCTTCCACAGGCCCATCGTGATTTGTATGACATCTAATGAGTTCGTAGGGCGAGTCCCACCGGAAGGAAGGGAAAACACAAATATCAGTATGATCCAAAATCAAAAGGTTACAAAAACATTGCTAAAATGGATTGTGAGTTGGGCTCAGGCTAGAAATGTGACCCATTAGTGGAAATGGGCGAGGAGTGGGTTGAACCCTTCAACTTCCCATATATAAACAAGAATGCCCTTAAAACCTTGAATGGGCCAGTTGGACCTGGTTGGATACTTGATGCAAGGATGAACGTGATGAGGTCGATCACCGTCTTCCTCAAGGATAACTACTCTGAATCCACATAGCTTTTCTGGACTCCTCACGAAGACTTCTCAAATTCATAAGAAAAAGCAAGGAAAATAGAAAATAAATTCTATAAAATTCATAATTTGATTGATATATGAATAAACGAGTTTACACCCCTTTAAATACGGATACTAAGCCATGGAAGAAGTTTTAAAATCAAACTACAACTAAGACTCCTAGAAATCGCGATTTACTATAAATAGTAAACTTACTATTTATAAACGGTCTTGATGTCTACTACTACACATGGTATTTGGCTAAAAATAGTAAGTGTCCTATTTGGTCAAACCATGATGTTCTCCTAATTATTCTAAGCACTTTTCATGTTGGGCGTAACTCCTAAAGCTCAATCGGATGAAGAGTTATACCAAAATTAAAACTTACTAAAAATAGTAAAAATGAAAATGAAATGGGATTTCGACCTTCGATTCAATGGTATTTTGCAAATTCTGCATGGGAAACTTGGCACAGTGGGCTTGGTGGCTAAAGTAGCTCTTCCTACCCCAAAATCATATATGGTACGTACGATAGCTCATTCCAGATTGTGAGATACGTCCGTTTTGAGTTCTGACGATACAGATCACCTCCGCTTCTGATCGGGCCTTTTCTGATCCACTTGGCCATGAAACTGTCTATGACCTGCTCTACATCAATACTTCCCTCTAGCTAGTACTTCCAGCCCAAACCCAGCCTAGAGCGATAAAAACCCACAAGCCCGATAGGCCAGCCCCACTAAACTAGGGTGGCAACTAGTCAGGTTTGGGTCAAGTCAGGTTAGCCTGAGCGACTTGACCCGTTAACCAAAGGAGCTAAGAATTATAAACTCGAACCTACTTACACCTAACCCAACCAACTTAATTAAAATTCATCAAACCCAAGCCTGACTGGACCTAACCCATTTAATTTTAATCTGATTGAGCTTGACCAACCCGACCCAATCCATTAATGATTGAAATCAGGTTTTAGAATTATGGGGCTAGACATATGAACAACTCAGCCTAAATGGATACATTTATACATACATTGCAACTTATATATACGTATCTATACTTCTATATTCTGTTCACATATTAGGCCGGGTAAGATAGGGTTTAACCGAAGCTTCATCCATTTAGTTAAATGGGCATGAGCCAGACCTACAATTCATTTAGGCCGGCCTGAATAAATGGTCTGGCCTCGATTGATCTAGACCATCGTATCGGTTGATGCTATTGACAACCTTCAAATACTTTTTAATGGTGAAAAATCTATAGGTTGGTCATCTCAAAAGATTTTTGGACCACGAGCAGTCCAAGGTGGGCGGAAGATATCCAACTATCTAAGTGATCCAGGTGGGACCACATGTCTACCCAAATTATTTAGTGTTGAGGCCATCTCTAAGAGAACTCGGTGGTGACCCTAGAGACACCTAGCTAGCCGGTGGAAAAGCTCTGTGGTGTATCTGTTGTATCCATGCCATCCATGATGTATCTATTTTATCCACCTACTAGCTTAGTGGTGTTGGGGTCACGACCCAATTCGAGTCACTACGTGAAAAAGGGAAAAATAAGACGAATTTCGAGATGGTTGTGGACCGTCTGCAAAATCCCTTGGTTTAAAGACGGCTATGAACCATCTCTAAAATTTCAGACGGCACTTAACCATCATTAATATGAAGCAAAATCATCTTGTAAATGTTGAATGTCCACAAACCATTTAAGATGGTCAGAGTCCGTCGGTAACTGCGGAGAAAAGATAGCTATCGACCGTCTGAATAAAAGATAGTCTGTAGCTGTCTTATAAGCAGTCGTTTGAGATGGTCAGAGACCGTCCGCATTAGAGACGGTCCTTAGCTGTCATATAGGCAGTCATCTAAGACGATCAGAGACGGTCCGTAATAGAGACTGTCTTCAGCTGTCGTATAGTGGTCATCTGAGATAAGAGACCGTCTGCATTAGAGACGGTCCTTAGCCATCATATAGTGGTTATCTGAGACAGTCAAAGACCATCTACATTAGAGACGGTTTAGAACCGTCTTACCCTTCCACTTCCACAACTCCCTCACACAAAGTGGAGCATGCCTTAATGTGGGGTTACTGTGGGGGCCACCTTGATGTATGTATTAAGTTTCCTGGTCATCTATTAGTTCTTTCAAATCAATATTGGGCATTATCTCAAAAAATGAAATAGACCCGATTACCAAGTGGACCATACCATTTGAAAGTGTTGATTGACTTTCCTTACCATTCATTTTTTCATTGCATTTTAACTTTCCTAAGGGCCACCGTGATGTATATTTACTATCCAACTGATTCATAAAGTTGTGTACATCTGGATGAAAGTAAAACACAAATATTATGAAGATCCTTAACTATATAAATCATGGTGGACCCCATAGAGTTTACTCAGAGTACTGAGTTATTATGCAATTACGCAATCTACTTCCACCAGTCGATCCGTTTCTGGATTTCCTGCCAAAGCCTTTCGCATGAAGATCCTTAGCTAGAACCTATGTGGGGTCCACTGTGATGTTTGTGAGAAATTCACCCCATTCATCCATTTCTTGAGATCATGTTAGGACATGGGGAAAAAACGAGTTGGATCCAATACTCCAGTGTGCCGATGGCTGGTGGTCAGTGCTTTGTGGGCCCCGCCATGATGTATCTGTCTCATCCATGCTGTCCATCTATTTTTCTAGATAATTTTATGGTATGAGTCCAAAAATGAGGTATATCCCAATCTCAAGTGGACCACATTACAAGAAACAGTGTTGATTGAAGATAGACCATTAAAAACTTTTTAGGGGCCATAAAAGTTTTGGATCAAGTTGATCTTTGTTTTTCTTCCCTTCATTTAGGTCTGTATGACCTAATCAATAGATTGTATGTCAAATAAACAGTACAGTGGGCCTTAGTAGGATTTTAGTGGTGGATATCCAATCACTATTATTTTCATGTGGTGTGGTCCACCTGAGATTTATATCAGTCTCATTTTTGGTATTAAGCCCTAAAATGATTTGTAAAAATGGATGAACGGCATGAATAAAAGACATACTTCATAGTGGGGCCGACATGGCTAGTGGCAGGGGAGTAGCCATTCTGTTTCCACTCTCGTCGTACTAAGTAAACTCGGTTGGGCCCACAGTGAATGTATTTGGTTTATCCACACCGTCAATCCATTTTTCCAGATCATTTTAGTGGTTGAGACCAAAATTGAAGCATATCCAAAGCTCAAGTGGACCATACCACAGGAAACAGTGGGAATAATGATTTCCACAGTTGAAATCTTCCTATGGCCCACAGTGATGTTTATTTGTCATCCAACCTATTCATAAGATCACAAATACATGGATGACGAGAAAACTAAAATATCGACTTGATCCAAAACTTCTATGGCCTCCCAGAATTTTTCAATGGTAGACGTTCAATTAACACTGTTTCCTATGATGTGGTCCACTTCAATTTTTTATAGGCTTCATTTTTTGAGCTCATGCAATAAAATTATATGCTAAAATGGATGGACGGAGTGAATAAAATAAATAAATGATGGTGGGCCCCACAGCATTTACTCAGTACTCAGACGCGGACGTGGTTTGGCTAGTTACGTTGCCACTAGCCAGGTGACTAGCTTTCGGTGCTATGTGGACGCCACCATGATGTATGTGTTTTATTCACGCCATTCATCCACTTTGAAAAATAATTTTATGTCTTGATCCCAAAAATGAGGTAGATCTAAATCTCAGGTGGACCACACGATGGAAAAAAAATTGATTGAATGTCCACCATTAAAAACCTCCTAGGGCCCATTGTAATGGTTATTTGACATCTAACCTATAGATTAGGTCATAAAAACTTGGATGAAGTGAAAAAATATATATCATCTTGATCCAAAACTTTTGTGGCCCCTAAGAAGTTTTTAATGGTTGGCATTCAATCAACACTTTGCGGTCCACTTGAGATTTGAAGCAAGCTCATTTTTGGGCTCATACCATAAAATGATCGGTAAGAATGGGTGAACAACATGGATGAAACACATACATCACGGTGGGGCCCATAGAGCATCGACCACTAGCCATCGGCTAGTGGCAGGGTGTAAAGGAAATCGGATTGCATACTGAGTTACTCAGTACGCTCTTATCGTATTAAGTAAGCTCTGTTAGGACCATTGTGAACTCATATGGTTCATCCACACTGACCATCCGTTTTTCCGGATCATTTTAGGGGTTGAGCCCAAAAATAAAGTATATCAACATCTCAAGTAGACCATACCAAAGGCAATTGTGGAAGTATTGATTTCCACCGTTGAAATATTTCTAAGGCTCCTAGTGATGTTTATTTGTCATCCAAACTGTTCATAAGATCACAGACTACTAACTGCTCTGTGTGCAATCTTGGAGTAGTTGCGACAACTATCCCTGTTAAGGCTTGTTCCTTTACAAGTCTGTTGAGGGAAGCGAAAAATGAAGATAGGTCTACTTCCAGACCTATTCTAGTAGTCAGGGGAACTGGCTGTCTGAGATCGGGCAGCTACCGATTGGGGTCAAACTGAGTAACTGGGCTTCTAGTAGAGAAGATGAGTCTTCAAGCGGATCACCCGGTCCAGGTTCGTGTTCATGTGCCTCCATAGAGGGAGTTAGGGCAGTTACCCTTGCCTGAACTGGTTGAGACTCCCTGTCCTTGGCCAGAGGAAAAGGGAAATTTCCCATTGACTTTGAACGAACTAAGCACCTGACAAACGTTGCCTTCTCAGGGCGCTTATCAATTGCTGATCGACTCAATGTGAATCCTGCAGGAGGATTACACTCGGTGTCCACTGAGAAAGGGTCCTCTGGGCCATCGAAACTCTGTTGATAATGACCTTGTCGAAGTTGGAGCTGCGATGGGCTCTGGATATCTGGTTGTCGGCTCATGCCTATGGCCTTGCTTGCCTCCCTCAGCATGATTGGTGTGGCCTCCTTTTGCGCGTTTGGGGGATGAGGTTGAATTTCCTCAACGGCATTTCTACAAACCGAAGGCAGTATGATCGGCGCTTCCTCTTTGGCATTTACACAAACATCTATCAAGCAGAGCTGGTTGTCCACTTTCATCTGCCGATCTTCATCTGCATTGTTCGTTGCCTCCTCCTGATTGCCAAACTCTCTCTCCACCCACTCCTTTGTGCTCTTCGGAATAGGAATTATCCTGTAAATTGGGGTGTCTGCTACCGGAGCTCCCGCAGTTTCTGTAGCTTCCATAATTTCGTGAATAGTGTAGAAGCTGTCTAGCACTTAGAGTTTTAGAACCTTGTGCAGATCCGCCCCTGGACGTAGTGTTGCGCAACACGCCAACGACGCAGTGAGCCTAGATCCAATCTCAGGCCTCACCCACAAATGATAAACAAGAAGAAATATAAACTAGAAACATATCAAAGCAATCCAAAAAAACCACAAGACAAGATATACGTGGAAAAACCCCACTCTAGGGTAAAAAAAACACGGATGCAAACTTCCAATATGAAGAACGAAGATTACAAGGTAATATACTAACCTCTCCCTTGGAAGTACAGAGAAAATCCCTTGCCCACACCTTAGAAATATTTTCCAATATTCACCTTAACCCTAGAATAACCCTAGGGACCCCAATTTATAATTTTGGCAACTTCCCTTTCGCATCTCAGTTGCGAAAGGACTTGCAACACGAAATCCGTGAAACTCCTTTAGCATCCCAGTTGCGAAAGGACTTGTGACACGAAATCTTTGAAAATCCTTTTGCATCCTAGTTGCGAAAGGACTTGCGACACGAAATCCGCGCAACCTCGACTGGTCGTGGGCAGCCCCAGATGTGGCTCCACTTCTCAACAATCTCCCACTTGGAGACACATCGCCATAAACCTTTGTCTTCTTCATCCGGAGTGCACCACCTCCTCGTCTTCAAGCCTGAAGACCAATCAAAGTTGAACATAGCTTCAGCTTCTCCCTTGTGACCGCCTTGGTCAGTATATCTGCAGGATTCTCACTTGTATGAATCTTCTCCAGAGCAATCGATCCATCTTCCAGTAACGAACGTATGAAGTGATATTTGATGCCAATATGCTTGGTCCTTGAATGAAAGCTGAATTCTTAGCCAAGTGTATTTCACTCTGACTGTCACTGTATAGCTTGCAATCTACTTGCGTCTTACCCAACTCTTCCATAAAACCTTGCATCCACACCATCTCCTTGCATGCTTCTATAGCCGCAACATATTCTGCTTCTGTCGTACTGATAGATACTATCTTTTGTAACTGAGAGACCCAACTGACTGCAGCACTACCTAGAGTAAAAACATAACTTGTAGTGCTTCTTCTGTTATCGATATCTCCTGCCAAATTTGAATCCACGTAGCCTTGTAACTTGATTTCTGATCCACCATAACACAGCCCTACGTCCTTAGTACATACCAAGTACCTAAGGATCCACTTCACAGCTTCCCAATATTCCTTCCCGGGGTTATTCATGAACCTGCTAACAACTCCCACTGCTTGAGCAATGTCTGGCCTCGTGCTTACCATAGCATACATGAGACTCCTAATAGTTAACGCGTATGGGACTTTAGCCATGTAGTCCTGTTCCTCCTGTGTCTTTGCACCTTGCTCCTTAGATAACTTGAAGTGGTTGGCTAATGGAGTGCTAACCGGCTTAGCACCTCCCATATTGAATCGATCAAGTACCTTGGCTATGTACTCTGCCTGTGACAAAACTAATTTCTTATTTTCCCTGTCACGCTTTATCCACATGCCTAGGATTTGTTTTGCAGCTCCTAAATCCTTTATGGCAAATTCTCTAGACAATTGTCTTTTGATATCTGAGATGTCCTTCATGCTTGAACCGGCCACAAGCATATCATCAACATACAGAAGAAGGATGATGTAAGACGTATCAAACTTCTTCAAGTAACAACAGTGGTCTGCATGACATCTCCTAAAATCGTTTCCCAACATGAAATTGTCGAACTTCTTATACCACTGCATCGGGGCCTGCTTCAAGCCATATAGACTCTTCTTCAGTCTGCACACCTTGCTCTCATTACCTGGTGCCACGTATCCTGTCGGCTGATGCATATATATCTCTTCTTCAAGGTCCCCATGAAGAAAGGCTGTCTTAACATCTAGTTGTTCTAGATGTAAGTCCTCTGAAGCCACTATACTAAAGACCATGCGAATCGTAGACATTTTCACTACCAGTGAAAATATTTCAGTGAAATCGATACCTGCATTTTGTTGAAACCCTTTCACAACCAATCTGGCCTTGTACCGTTTTGAACCATCGTGCTCCTCCTTCAATCTGTAAACCCACTTGTTATGAAGAGCTTTCTTACCCTTAGGTAGAGTAACTAGCTCCCATGTTGATTAGACTCAAGAGTCCATCTCATCATCCATGGCCTACTCCCATTTAACCCGTATATCTGACTGTAACGCCTCTTCAAAACACTCTGACTCACCATTATCTGTCAGTAGTAGATAATGTAAGGAGGGTGAGTATCGAACCGTGGGTCTCCTCTCCCGAGTAGACCTCCTCACAACCGGTGTATGCGGCTCTGCCTCATCCTGTGGCGCTGTAACACCCATGTCCGGTAACTCTTCCAACTCTATGAATTCCTTTTTCTCAGCCTTATTTTCCTGCACACTGTCCTTATGCATCACTTTTTCATTGAAGACTACGTCCTTGCTTCTGATGATTTTCCTGTTTTCTGCATCCCAGAATCTGTAGTCAAAATCATGTTGGCCATAGCTTATAAACGTGCACCTCCTGAACTTCGCATCCAGCTTGTTTCTGTGCTCTGCATCAATGTGAACATATGAAGTGCAACCGAACACTCTAAGATGTGCAAGGTTCACTTCCTTCTCAGTCCACGCTTCTTCTGGTAGCCCACCATCTAATGGTGCTGAGGGACTTCTATTGATGAGATATGCGGCAGTATTCACAGCATCTGCCCAAAAGGTCTTGGGCAACCCTGCATGTAACCTCATGCTCCTAGAGCGCTCAAGGATGGTCCTGTTAATGCGCTCAGCCACACCATTCTGTTGTGGTGTCTCTGGAATCGTTTTCTGATGTTTGATTCCATTTGATGCACAATACTCCTCAAACCTCTTATCACAATACTCTCCCACATTGTCAGATCTGAGACACTTTACTGTTTTACCTGTCTCATTTTCTACCATAACTTTCCACTTCTTAAATACATCAAATATATCAAATTTATGTTTTAAGAAGTAGACCCACAGTTTTCTACTAGCATCATCAATAAAGGTAACAAAATAATGTGAGTCACCAAGAGATAATACCTGTGCTGGTCCCCACACATCAGTGTGTACAAGCTCCAATAGATGTGTCTTTGGAGCACGTCTCATCTTCTTGAAGCTTACCCTCTTCTGCTTGCCATACACGCAGTCCTCGTAGAATTCCAAGTCAATAGACTTCAGCCCTGGTAGCCCTTTTGACAATAGCACTTTCATCCCTTTCTCACTCATATGTCCCAGTCTCTGATACCAGTTGTTGCGCAGTACGCCAATGACGCAGTGAGCCTAGATCCAATCTCAGGCCTCACCCACAAACGATAAACAGGAAGAAACATAAACTAGAAATAGATCAAAGCAATCCAAAAAAACCACAAGATGAGATATACGTGGAAAAACCCCAATATAGGGTAAAAAACCACGGATGCAAACTTCCACTAAGAAGAACGAAGATTACAAGGCAATATACTAACATCTCCCTTGGAAGTATAGAGAAAATCCCTTGCCCACACCTTAGAAATATTTTTCAATATTCACATTAACCCTAGAATAACCCTAGGGACCCCAATTTATAGTTTTGACAACTTTCCTTTTGCATCCCAGTTGCGAAAGGACTTGCGACATGAAATCCGCGAAACTCCTTTCGCATCCTAGTTGTGAAAGGACTTGCGACACGAAATCCGCGCAACCTCGACTGGTTGTGGGCGGCCCCAAATGTGGCTCCACTTCTTAACACGTAGGACCACTTTAATGCGAGTGTATACCTGGAAGATCCCATAACTACTGATGGAATCTATCTGGATCATGTTACCATAGTAATTGGCGAGATCGAGGATGACTGATTCCATCCAAGCATGGGCCAAGATTCCAAACAGTCTGAGCCATCTCCCTTCACCTCCCAAAACCTCACTTGCTGACCACTTAACAACTGAAACCAATCCCATCTACCTGTGTAGGGTTGGATCATTCAGGAAATCAATGAGATCAGCAAGTGAGATTTTTGGAGTGGTCTACTCCACTCCAAAAACCATGATTTCCATTAGAAGCAAGGGGTCCAACTACCTCATTGGGCCTTAGTTAATGCTATAACCCATTTAGTATCTAGGCTCTACCATCCCTACACATGCCAATGCAGGGTGGTTCATCAGATGGAACCACCTTACATGTTCTGTGGCCTAAAAAACTAGGCAAGCTTCATCACTGGGTGGACCACATATCAAATGTCGACTAATGGTAAACCCTTTTTAACTGACCAGATGATTGAACTGGCAATGGAACGTACATGGTGGGGTCCACCATTTCGATGGCTTAATTGTAGTCACATGCATGCCACATGTACCTAGAGAAAAGAAAAGAACAAAAAATCCATGAACTAGATAAATTGATTGATTTGAAATAGATTTGGATTTAGTAAATTCCAAGTCCATCACTTGAGAACCCAATTACAAATCCATTGGAGCATTTACTGAAAAGAATTACTAATTTTTTTAAAAATATCTACTACAAAATTCCTAAGGAATTTATATTTTACCAAATAAATAATATCTCTATGAGGTGCTTTTGAGGGATGAAATTACAGAAATGCACTCATTTTTTTCCTTTATTAAGTAATGAAACTTGAGACTTGTGTGGTCCACATAGTATGAATATAACATTCAATCTGTCAAATGTATGCACTACACCATGGTGATAACATGGTTAAAATATCAGGTCAATCAAATCATCAGATGGGCTACACTTTAATTGCAATATTTTGAAGGGTGTACATTACTTTCTATGGATTTGCCTACTTATGATTGGATTTGCCATATTTTCAGTTTTATCACAAAATAATAGTGGCATGCATCTATTGAATGGGTTGAATGTGAGATACATACCATGTGGCCCCACAACTATTGCTTTTGGATCGTATGATTAAATATGCTTGATCTAGCTTTTTGTTTGCCCTATACAAGGCGGTCATTATATATATATATATATATATATATATATATATATATATATATATATATATATATATAACTTTTCATTTTTAACCATGCATACAGATAGCTCGCTTGTTATAAGGTCATTCCACGCTGGAATGAACTAAAAACGAAAATACTAGCCTAGTTCAAAATTCGGATCTCACACCTGTGTGCCATATTAGCACGTATGCTTGCATCTGGGTGAGTTGGGCTCTCTTCCCTTGTTTTCTATGTATGAATCTTTTTGATAGGTCTGCTATGAATTGTTATAGGTTTGTAACAATGTGGAAGGCTAGAGATATTCGAAGCGGTTAAACGAGAGACATTTCCAGGTGGTATCGACTTGAGGCATTTCCGAGTAATTCCCTTTTCCATTGCTTGAAATGTTTGTTCCTCTTGATGCCCTGGCTATTGTTTAAACTAGGTTGAATTGGACCATTATTCTTGATTTGGCATCAAGAAAAATGCATGCCTCTTCAGTTTTCCAATCTTAGGAAACTGAAGGCATGAATTCCATGCTAAATAATAAGTTCGGATTTTCAAACTGTTAAACTTGGCAATGATATTGTGTGAGCTAGTGGGCTCATTCGTCAAATTACAGGATGTGCTTTTGTTGACAATGGGAGTGAAGAAAAGAAATCTTTTGTTTCAGATTGCAAGCTGGCTTTCTACAGTTTATGGGAGATTCTCAAGTTGCCCCACATCATCATCATTAACAATAGTTGATTCCATCATTAATAGTTTATGGGAGATTCTCAAGGTATCAAGCTGTTAATTCTTTCTTCAGTTTCTGTCAATGCATGCATGCTTCTGTGAATAGTCTTTGACTATGTTTGTAGGTTCAATCTCGGTTTTTGTAGTCACCAGAGTGATTGTCTGATGGTAATTGATCCAACTTTGGCGTGCTCATTGTATGTATGTATTAAATGATCTTGCCCTAGCACTTGTTCCTGGCAATGCACCTAGAGTTTTTCACCATTTCCAGTTAGTTTGTGTCTAGCATCAGCTGAATGTGTAGCATATGTATAAGCAATAACTCTATCATTTTCTTTATCTTTTCTACATTAAAGGGTAGCTTCTCTAGTAGTACAAGTCCTCTTTTCCTTCCATAGCTTTTCTGCATTGATTTGAGCAAGAACAGGTTATTAGGAGAAATACCCAGGTCTTTGGGTCAGTTGTGTCAACTTCGAACAATTCACTTGAGCAATTGTAGATTTACAGATGTTAGATTGAACAAGTCTGATGGAAATCCAGATCATGTGTAATGAATGAGTTTAATGCCAAAAACATTAGTATGTCATCTCGGTTCTAAATGTCCAAAAATGGGTAGTTATAGTGATGCTTTAAGGGTGAGTTTATATATGTAGAGGTGATTTTATGCATACAACTCTGTATATAGTTGTACGGTTTATTATGTATAATTCAATTCCGCATCTCAATGAATAAAATACACAACATTTATGCTAATATTTTCTAACGGTGCACAATCTTTAGAATTAATCTTGATTACCACTTCAGTACATGCTAGTGAAATAATGTATGAATCTGTTTAGGCTTTAAGGTATTGGGTTTTCCATTCTTTTATTTTTATAATACTCATTTAATATGTCCTATCATGTACTCTTTTCAGACCTTCTGTGATCCCAATCTGAACTCCCCTGCAAATTTGAGGCTACTCCATGTTCTGCGAGAACAAGTGGGAGTACAACCGAAGAGTGTGTGAGATAGTGGAGCAGAGCTGGACAACAGACTAATTAGGTGCAATCTCCATCCATCCATCTTTTATTTTCTCTGCTCAAACAAATGGTAGAGGATAATAGAGGGATTTGGAGTGGAGGGATTCTGTTTACTGATTTTAATGGATATGACCTGTATGAATTGTTGTTGGAGGATTTGGTACTTTGTTTCTTCCCGAAGTTGGTGCTCATGTAATATTATATGCCATGTATCTCTTACTTTGTATGGTGTTAATAAAAAGGGACTAGCTATTAGCATGCAGGAATTTCAAACACAAATTGTATGTTTAAGAATACTTAGTGTAATTTGCAGATATTTGTCTTGTTTCATCATTATTGTTGTCATTGTTGTTGTACTTGTGAAAAGTGTCTTGAGTTGGCCAGTTCGACGTCGAATGCCCAGAAGTTGAAGAAAAACCTTTCTGAATCCTCTGCAAGGATAGGCAATAGTGTTTATGGTCATTTTTTCTCATATCTAGTTACATTGGGTTTGATCTTAGCATGTGTTGTTGATCTTACCGTCATCTACTCATTGGTTTCTTTTATTGTTGAATTATTGGAGGCTATTATCGAATCTGGAATTTTTAGATGAGTTGATCTATTAGGACATGTACTAGCAATGGTAAGAGAGCATTATTAATTCTTTTTTTTTTTTTTAAAGGCTACGGACATTGGCCGTATCCCTGGATGTTGAAATCGTAGTCATTTCTAACTTTGGCCTATCACTACGGATCTAATGCTACTTTTAGCTATAAATATTATCCATAGCCATTACTTTTGAAGCAATGGCTATGGTGCCAATGGCTATGATCATTCTACGGATTAAATTCGTAGCCTTTGAACCTTTTTCTGCCAGTGCATGCAATCGTCTAAAATCAAAGATGGTCCATAACCGTCCTTTTTTTAAGATGGTTTATAACCGTCCTTTAACTAATAAGACGCAGTAAAATATAACGGCCCATGCGACGGTTCAAAATCGTCATTAATTGAGATTTGAGATGATTTTCAGCTGTCCTTTTTTCACTGTTTTGGCTTAATGAGTCCTCTCTAGGACGAGGATGAACAGTGATGTAGAGTAGGTCGCAGACAATTTCATGGCCAAGATGGATCAGAAAAGACCCAGTCGATGACAGAAGTGATCCGTACCGTTAGAACTTAAAACGAATGTATCTTGCAAACCAGAATGAGCTATCGGACGTACCATGTATGATTTTGGGGTAGACGTAGCTAGGTTGCACATGCCGCATTTGTGAAATATCATCACGGTCGAATTTTTGTTTTAATTTCCTTTTTACTATTCATAGTAAGTTTTAGTTTGAGTATAACTCTTCATCTGTTGGGCTCTAGAAATTGCGCCCTACATAAAAGTGCTTAGAATAAT
Organism: Magnolia officinalis; assembly: GCA_021015155.1. Classification (NCBI taxonomy): domain Eukaryota; kingdom Viridiplantae; phylum Streptophyta; class Magnoliopsida; order Magnoliales; family Magnoliaceae; genus Magnolia; species Magnolia officinalis. The sequence continues at coordinate 14,810,576 of JAJHSJ010000003.1, forward strand.
TAGGAGAATAACATGGTTGAGCCAAAAAGGAAAGGAAACTATTTTTGACCAAAAACCATGAGGTTTAGTGGAAATCACCACTATGTCTATAAATAGTAAGTTTACTAATATTTCAAATATTTTAGAATTATTTATATTTTCTTTTCCTTGGGGACTCAAGGTTTCTCTGTAAGAGCTCAGATAAGTTCTGTGGATTCGGGAACAATTAACCCCGTGAGGAAGACGTTGCTCGACCTCATGTCCTTACTACGTCATATAGGGTCATGTAATCTCTATTCATCTCTCTACACCACAGTGTCCGGTTGATGCCTTTGCAAATGGGTGCTTTGGATTGTCCAATGATATAATTTTGGGCCATGATCGATTCTTAGAGGACCCATTGGCTGGATAAAATTCAAATCTCTTCGCACACTTCCTCTTTAGGGCTTTCTTCTTCTTCTTCTTTAAGGCTACTTACACAGTGGGGATTGGAATCTACTCAGGAATACACGTATGTGTGAGATCTGATTGCAGGTCCAACTGTGCATGTGCCTCTATCCAAAAATCTGCCAGGCTACAGATTATGTGGGCCACTCTGTCTCAACAAGAATGGACGGTGAGGGAATTCTTCACTACATTGAGAACGGCCATCGGGTGTCTTCTTATCGTACCCCACATACCATGTAGCATGCTTGTTGAAGATTAGAACATTCATCCGGTGTAGTACTGCACCGTAAACAAGCTCGGTCTCACAAATAAGTCCTTGAACTCACCGACTCGGCCAAGCCTTTGTCTACTAGGCCTAGTAGATGTAGAGCGAGTTGCAGAGGTGAAAATGATTTGGACCATCGGCACCTTAAATCAGTCATATCACAAAACAGGATTAGTTTTTCATCATATTATATATGATTTTGAGGTAGGAGGACTTACTTAAGCCAACCAACCCGCTGTGCCAGGTTGTCCACACTAGATTTGCAAGATTCCATCGGATCGACAGTCAAGTCCCATTTAGTTTCATTTTTTACTATAAATAGTAAGTTTTACTTTTGAGTATACGTTTTGATCCTTTGAGTTGTAGAAGTTGTGCCTAACATGAAAAGGGCTTAGAAAAGTTAGGAGAAAAATATGATTGGGCCAAATTGGACACATTGTTTTTGGCCAAAAACCACGGAGTCTAGGAGGAATATAGGTAGTTTATAAATAATAAGTTTATTATTTATAGGAAGTCACCTTTTTAGTGTATTTGAGTTAGAGTCGAAGTCTAAAACTCTGTCCTAGGTTTGACTTCCTTATTTAAAGAGTTTTAACTTCATTTTTTTTTAATATCATCAATCAAATTATTTTGAATTTATTAGGAATTATTCCTATTTTTATCCTCCATGGATTCAAGGAAGCTCTGTGAGGAGTTTAAAGAGATCTGCAGATTCGGAGTAGTTATTCCCCGAGGAAGATGGTGATCGACCTCATCACGTCCCTCCTTGTGCCAAGTGGTATCAAAGTAAGGACTCCCCTCAGACTGACAATAACGAATGACAAAAATGGACCAAAATCCTGTGGACGGTGATCTAGGGATTTGTTATCTATCGGAAAGAATGAAAGCTTTCTACCGGGAGAGTCAGTTGACCATGTAAAGCCTACAGGAAATCCTCGACCGTATTACAGATGCGCTAATTTCGTCCCAAGCCCAAGACGACGTTGAGCTGCCTGTGATCAATGTATTGTACAATCCTATTTTTCGTATAGCGCTTCCAGAGGCAAATCAAATGGTTGTTCAAACAAGTTGAGCTTCAGCGATGACAACGTCGGTGACGTCGTAGCCCGTTGACATGTCTATAGAGAAGATCGACTAGATCGTGCTGAAAGAGACTATCGAGGTAAGGCCGAACTTTTCACTTTTAATGGCTTATATCGTATATAAGACTTCCTCGATTGGTAGCCGAATTAGAGCAATATTTTGATTACATGGATGTGCTGAAAGAAATAAAAGTGAAGTTGGTTGCATTCAAATGGAAATCCAGTACTTCTGTATGGTGAGAGCAATTATAGCTTTCATGTTCCCTATAGAATAAGGTGCCCATCTGATCATGGTCGTTGATGAGATACATTCTTTGATCACAATTCTTTCCCAGTGATTATAAATAGGTATTGTTCCGCAATACCAAAATTACCAATAGGGGAATCGGACTGTCATAGATTACACTAAAGAATTCTAGTGGTTGGTAATGTGAAATGATTTGTTGGAGACCAAATTGCATAAGGTAACATGGTTCATATGCAGTTTATGATCGACAATTTAGGACTAAATTCAGTTGCACCCAATTGAGACCGTGAATGGAGCGGTTCAGTTGGCGGGTAGGGCGGAAATGCAACTTGCAAGAGTCCCTACTTGACCTCATCCTTCGACTTGGGCCCCCATGACGAGCCCCACGAGGGATTCGGTACTGGCCAAAGGAAAGGAACCAGTAGGAGGGAGTCCTCAACCTCCCACAACCGTAAACCATGACATGGGGAGCGGTCCATATAGGGCTCAACGTGGAGCGCCCACAACAGTGGGGAGCAGGATTTCAAATCCTTATGGATGACCAAGGTCGGATCATTATTTCCGATGTGGCCAACCGGGCCACTTATCAAACGCCTTCTCTCAACGTTCCATAGCCCACTTGGCCATTAACGAAGGGAGCGTTAAAGGTGAGGCAGCATAAGTAAGCCCTGGATTTGATGAGAATGAACAAGCCACTGAAGAAGGAGCTGGTGATGAAGAATAGTTGGCGGAGGATCATGATGAATCCTTGGTCGTGAGGCGGTTATTGTACACTCAAGGGAAAGAGGTGCACCCGTAGTGGCACAATATATTCTACACTCGGTGTATCGTCAACTGTAAGGTCTATGATATAATCATAGACAGTGACAGTAGCGAGAACATCATCTTGAAGGTGATAGTGGACAAGTTGTGACTACCTACAATAAAACATCATTCCTCTTACTCGATTAGTTGGATGAAATAGGTGAATGAGACAAAGGTAATAGAATAATGCATTATCTCATTTTCAATTGATAAAAATTATAAGGATCAAGTACTTTGTGATGTGATCAACATAAAAGCATGTTATATGTTGCTCTTTTGACCATGACAATAGGATTGTGATACGACCCACTGTGGATGAGACAATGTCTACAACTTCATCAAGAATGGTCACAAGATGATCCTTATCCCTATGGCACCAAGGAACCACCCTGAAGCTTCTAAAGTGGAGAAGAGCTACTTCTTATCCATTCAGGATTTCGTGGAGGAATCAAAGGAATTCAGGATTTTCGTTATTTTGGATTTTCAAAAACCCTTTAAAAATTTTCTCTATAATTAGCTCACATTATCACTGAATGACCCTTAATGCTCGAATTAAGCCTATGCATGGGTGGTACCAGTAAAGAACTGTACAAATCCAATTAATCAACAGTGCAAAACCAATGAATCTACCCAATCACTTAAACATCGAGTCTAAGCGCGTGATTTCTCCATCCAGGGCCCAAATCTAGTTGACCTATCACTAACTAATTGAGACAACCATAACTAAATAAAGACCTACCTAAAGTCGAGACAACTAGAGGTCAAATCTTAATTAACAAAATAAATCAACATAGTTACTCCTTTAGCCTAAGAATCAACAGTTTAAAGTGATTAAGACCGAATCAATTTTTTCACTGATTGTGAATAGGTCACACTATAAACTTAGCTAATCCACACCTTAATCATCGTGCACAAGAAATTTCACTATCCAATTCATTCTAGAAATGCCCTAATTATCTAAACAAGCTTTATATTGCTCATTAGTGGGCAACTAAACTCGAGGCTATAGAAATACACTCGTCTTAGTAAGCTTGACATCCATTGTGGGACATCGACCCGAGATTTCGTATCGAATCACTCAACTTGGACTTGCAAGTCTAGTGCATGAGATGTGTGAATATTTTCAGAATTAATTAAGAACTTAAATTAGTTATGTGTATGTCATGCCCCAAACTCGGAAACCAGGCTCACAAAATTCTCGATCGCTGAATCTGGCACCGACAGCTTCCATAGTACCTCATTCTCGACTCCTAACGCTCATATACCAGGTTTCGATCTTGGGATTCTACCAGGAGGATTTCTAACATAATTTTGATTCGTAATGAGCATAACCATAAGCATAACCCACGAACAATAACCACAAGAACACCATCACAAAATCCACTATGATTAAAAACTTTAAAGTACAATATGCGTAGGAAGGGAAATACAAGATAATAATAATGGAAACTCCTGAAGCTCAACTGTACGCTCTTGCTGCAACTACGCTATGGCTGCATCCTGGCATCACCTGCAGGCATCAATTGTGCATAAGCTTATAGAAATCTTAGAGGGTGGTGTAAGTATGTGCGCAATATGAGCATACTCAGAATGCAATGTTAGAGTAATGTGGAATCATGTTAATGAGCACATGAATGCAATCAACCGTACTAAGGCTATGCGGTGCAAGACATGAATGCTATTGGCCATATCAAGGCCATGCGATACGAAATGTAACTCACGCATGTCAATCCTCATCCATATGTCAATGTAGCTCCTCACTAGAGCATCAAATATCAGTACGGTTCTCACTATGGATAATCACCGGAGTTTAGTACACTCCAAATGGCACTGCTCCTTTCCCAGGTGCACAACCCAAGTGAGCGTAAGAAACCTCACTATCCGCCTAGCCAATAGTCTGTCAATACATATCCAGCATGTCGATAGCGGACCCATTCATGTGCTGGTCAAACTCAACCTAGCAATGCCCCCTACCCTCGAGTGGGTAAGGCTACACCCCTTTCCAACCGACCATGACACAGTGGAAGACGCGGCCTCCTGGTATTCGGCCCTCATGCTCTCATGTATCCACTCGGTCTCGACGTTGGAGTCATCATGTGGTACCATCGGGTTTAGGGAATTTTTACCTAGGGATATCTATGGCACCCCGATGCTAGAAACAGTATTTCTAGTATCCAATCTGGTCACCCACAATGTGTCTGTGGAGGCAATGGCCCTGATGTCGCTAGGGCATACAGTAATCACAATCACACACATATGCAAAGTGCATGAGTCACGCAGTCCATTCATGCATCAATCCTGCGCACAACGTGCGCTTATGTGAGATAACTCTGCCTATCGAGGAGTCCCATAAACCACCTACACTATGATGTATGCAATGTCCAATCACATCTCATAACAAACATACAGATGATGCGTATGGGCTTGTATATGATGCTATGTTGTCACAAACTCATAATTGGCAACAGTAGTCGGTATCGGCAATCGACACCAATAATCGGCATCGATAATCAACCTTGACGCAAGGTGCGGTCCATAGATGGAAGACTGATGATGGATTAATTAGAAATTAATGGGGTCCAAGCGTTTGAGTTAACCCACTAGAGAATGATGAGAATGGGCCTAACAAGGCCTAAGGGAAGGTCACAATGTGGACGTTCAACCATCATTTTCCATCAATGTGGACCTTTAACCAACATTGCTCCCAAGGAATGATGCTCATAGGGCCAATCGGATAGGGACCCACGGCCTAGCACAAGGGCCTAATATACATCATCATGGGTCTCAATTACATCAAATGGGTTGAATTAAATGGGCCGAAATCAATTGGGCTGGTATAAATGGGCTGAATTAATTGGGCTAAAACAGATGGGCCGGTACAAATGGGCCGAATCGATTGGGTCGATCAAATGGGCTGGTACAAATGGGGTGAATCAATTGGGCCGGTAAAAATGGGCCGAATCGATTGGACTGATCAAATGGGCCGAATCAATTGGGCCGAATCAAATGAGCCGATCAAATGGGCTGAAACAGATGGCCCGGTACAAATGGGCCAAATCGATTGGGCCGATCAAATGGGACGAATCAGATGGGCCGGTACAAATGGGCAGAATCAATTAGGCTAATCAAATGGGCCAAGTCAAATAGGCTGAGTCGAATGGTCGAGTCGAATGGGCCGAGTCCAATACATCATTCATCCATTGATAGAGATCATTATAGAGCATAAAAAAATGAATCATATCTAAAGGATCATCTGAACCATACCACAAATGGTAGTGGTGATAATGATTTCCACAATTACATTCCAATGGGTCACCATACTTTTTATTTTCCATCCAATCTATGCATAAGATTGCAGAGACCTAGATATAGAGGAAAAACAAATATCATATGGGTCCAGAACCTTAAAAATCCCAAAGGTTTTCAATGGTGGGCATTCACCCCACTATTTTCTGCAGTGTGGTCCACTTGATATAGATCTGTCTTATTTTTAGTCTCAAGCCATAGGACGAGGTGGCCCAAATAGGTGGATGGTTTAGATGGACCTCATCCATCAAAGTGGGGCCATGAACATGTCAGATGGATAGACGGCAGAGATACAACACATGCATCATTGGTGGGACCGTGCATGGCACGTCAGATGGATAGGCGGTATGGATACAACACATGCATCATGGTGGGGCCGTGCTTGCACACCAGACAGCTGGACAGTTTGGAATACAACTCGTGCATCATGGTGGGCCATGCTAATGGTTCCCACCGTCCATGATCTGGACGGTGTGGATTAAACACATACACTACAGTGGCTCACCGTCCACTTACATCCAGCGGTCCCTTATGACACCGTCCAAATGGATCTGGATGGTGCAGATATCTCTTCCAAGCATTAAAGGTGGGTCCCATGTGTGAGTGGCCCACCATATCATTTGGTGAATATGATATATATTATATATATATATATATATATATATATATATAGATATATATATATAGTGTATGTGTGTGGGAGAGTAGGATATAATGCATCCATCACAGTGGATCCTACCATTTGGACAGCACGCGGATCATCCATCAAGGCGGGCCATCACACACACACCAGGTAGGCCACACACCTTACCATTATCAACACACAAAAAAATAAAAATAAATAAAAATGAAAGAGTGATAGAGAAAGAGAGAGGGAGAAAGAGAGTACGATGGAGATGGAAGGGACCCCGCCACTATGGGTCCCTCTCAATACAATATATGCATCAATGGGTCCCACATCAAGTGGGCCCTAAATTTTAAAATCAATGGTGGATCACCCACCTATCGGCCTTCTTCTTTAGTTCCTTCGACTCGTATGCTCCTTGCCTTTGATCTTGATGAAGGTTGATGAAGAATGGAGGGTTAAGATGAGATTTTAGCGGTTAGATGGTGGGGTGTGAAGCTCTCAATATGATTGGAAATGGAGGGAGGCCATGGACGTTGGGAGCTCTTATTGTTTGAATGGAAAGAAAGAGAGGGAGAGAGAGATAAAGATAGAGAGGGGTAGTTGCAATCATGATGGTAGGGCCATCATGACTTGTAAGAGAGGGGTGTGGCTAGCAATTATCGGCTAGGGCAATCATTACTTGGGGAAGAGAGATGTTATTATTACATGTAAGAAGGCTTGACTTATGAAGAGTGTCCATCATTATTTGCGTAAGGACATGACATCACCCACCTAGGAAATGGTGCCAATGGGTCCCTCAACGTGCGGTCCACAATCATTATAATGTGCGGTCCACATGTCATGATTTAGATGTCGGATCGGTGCGCGAGTCGCGGCGTTGGAACCGCGGTGACTGCACGGTCACTAAGGTACAAGTTTCGGGTCAAGCAGATTTTGGTATGCAGGACTTGGCTTAGGATTACGCACAAATATGGGATACAGGTCGAGGGTTGCCGAAATTCGACCGGGAGGACCGTGGAAGCCTACGATACGGTACAGACTAGGATACGGGCCTTATAGTGTATCTGGTCTTTGCCAAAGTTATGGCTTTCCAACCATTAGATCATGAACAAATTTAGAGCACCAACCTTACTTAATACTTTACATATATTTGTATAGTCGCAGCCCCGATCGACCATCGGTGACCGTCAAACTGACTTCTAATCATACCCGTCAATCGGTGCATCCAAATTGTGGGTTGATCGTATCCACACGTAGATCATCATTAGGGCCAACTATCATATGGTGTATATTAAATCCTACACCCCATAGTGAGGACAAGTTAGAAACACCCTCCCATAGGGCTAGTATAATGTAAACCTAGCCCTTAGGGCCATTTACACCACTTTTAGCACTATAAAAGCCCCTCATTTGGACACCCCCCATACGAATTTCATGTCTTAGCCTTGCAGGATAGAAGAGAAAGGGGAAATTTTAGGAGAAAGAGAGGGAGAGAGAGGTTGGAAGTGTGAGGGTTTGTACAGCTTCACCCTCTCATCCCCATTTATAGCAACCTTGCCACTCGCGGATCGTTTGTAGAGTTCTCTCGGCGGCGATTAGAGGTAAGAAATAGATTCTACTCTCTAATCTAATCTTTTGAGTTAGGTTTTTTAGTCCTTACAATGGTTTGTATAATTGTTTAGGCTTTGATGGATTTTCCTTATTACCCTAATCCTAGGTTTTCTAGTCGGGCAAATCATTGCAAAGTTGTGGATCATTATTCCTAGGTTACTTTTTATCGACCCTTGAGGGGTCTCAGTTAATGATTTTTTTATGTAGATCACTTGGTGTATGTTAATATATCCACCTTTAGATTTGATTTCAACATATGCTATTAGATGTTTATGAATGTTCACATCTTTGATAAAATGTTTAAGTGCTTCAATTGTTTTATTGTTGCTCACATGTTCACATGTTTGATGAAATGCATAAGTAAATGTATTGATCTATTGATGCTCACAACTTTAATGAAATGCCTAAGTAGTGTCATTAAATCTATGTCATAACGGGATGAAGAATTTCTAAGTCCGTAGAGATATTTAAGATTGTTACAATGTCGGGTCAGTTGGTTAACCACCCGAACTAAGGGGTGGCCCGAGTTAGGTCGGCTACCCTAGGCTTGTTCGATCGACCCGGGTTGAACACAGACGATCGACAGTAGCTGGACTATACAGGATGCTTGCACCCAATGTTAGTTGCACCAGAATTCTCCCATGTCAATCAAACCAGTTTAACAACCGACTGATCATGTATGTTCACAATGTGTGACACAACCGAATGGAATATAAGATACCACATTTACAATAGATGAGTACATTCATAACCGTTAGTGCGATACAATTCCACTAAGACTCATGAGCCAGGCATGGTGGTATGGGATACCATGTCTGAGTTATTGGCCTATGCTAAGGTGACGAACCTCCCCATAATGATCAGTGAGCACTGATAGAGGTGAGAGATTATTTTTCAAACGGATCCAGTCAAATTACCCGGCCAATGGTTACGTGTCAGAGTACCGTTCGAACAACTCGAGCATGAATGTAATTGGGTGACGAATCCCTTTCTTTGTGGTGATTTAGTTTTATGTAATAAGCCCTCACCTCAAAACTGAGTGATCATATTCGGTGTTAATTAAGTGATGATCCATACCGAGTTGATCCTCATACATTTGAGTATCATGTCATACCTTTGGAATTGTCGATTTGTAAGATAAACGTGTGATACCTAAATTTGAATCAAGAGACATAGGTGAGGAGCCACTACATGCCGCAATAAGCCATGTGATCTGAATAAGGACTCGTGATATAATGTTGGTATCCTAATTTCGTCAATCTATTGTATGAATTAAAATTAATAAACACTTGGCTACATGCATACCCTAGGATAAGTTGCAATTTGGCATTGGAGTCACTCGTGAGGAAATATTGACATTTGTGAAATAGGCGTTGAAGTCGCTTGTGAGGGAGTGTTGGATTGTAAGGTACACGCATCATTCTATAATTTCATTCATAAATTTAACAAGAGTATTTAGGAAATGTTTGATTTCTTGTTTATCATTAACTGCGTTAATTGAATCGATAACATGTATAACTTAGAACTAATGCAACCACTGAGTTAGTTACTACTCTCACTTGGGACGGTGTTTTAAAACACTAACTAGGCATTGTTGTCGATGCAGGTTCTATCGAGGCATCTGTCGGGTAGGCTTGGATTGGCTTGTACTTTTATCGTGATGTTTTGAGAGTGTTGGGTGAAACTAGAAGACCTTGGACTTATTTAATTTTGTGCTTGTATATGTTGAAGTTCATGAACGGGTGTGCTTCGTATATTGATTTTTTTTTTTTTTTTTTAGTTCATTGTAGCTTGTATAATCCCCATTTTGCGCAATCACCACTATTAGAATTGTATTGTTTTTGTTAGCCCTTTTATTTATTTATTTATTTATTGTTATATCTAACTCGCTTTAGATCTGCTAAGTTGAATTGCGCTACTCTGATTATTCATATATGGAATGAATGTGAATCAAAACAAGGTGACACGTGCATTTTCATTTGGTTTGCATTCCGAAACTCGGGACCGGGGTGATCTCTGTACTCAGGTGCTAATTTTTTAGGTGTTAAAAGTTGGTATCAGAACAGTGTATTGAGATAACTGGGACCTTGAGGATGAAGACTATACAAACCACAATAACTAGAGTTGAGACACTTAAGATTAGAAGTCTATCCCTGCAGGGCAACTCTCTGATTTTAGGAGTACCCATTAGTGTTAAAAATCTAATAAATTAGATATAATGAATCTTAGGACCAAATTCTTGATTTGTTACGATTCTGAATTTAAACTTAGATATGATGAACAATATAATTAAATTCTCGATTTTCTGATGCATTCAAACTAAAATATAGAAATATGAACATAAGGACCACCCTAGTTAGTTTTATCACGTACGAAGTAATTAAGTGCGTGTTTTTATGACTTAGAACGAGTAAATCCGGTAAACCATATCTCTAAAAAGTAAGATTTAACATAGGGGTTCAAAGATTAAGTAGGATGGGTGATCCAGGCTTGGTAGAAACCCGACCAATATATGTAAAGTTTAAGGTTTACAAAAATATGGGTAGTGGTGGTTAAGAATTTTTTTTTTTTAAAGTAAAAAATAATAAAATAATTTTTTTTTTTTAAAAAAAAAAGAACAAGAGGGGGAGAAAATGAATGAAAAAAATATACATTTATATAATGAATGAATAACGAAATGAGATAATTGAATGAAAAAAAAAAAAAACAATAATGACGAATGAATAAAATGAATGAACGATGTATGAATGAGTAATAAATGATTTTATTTATTTAATTAATAATGAATAAAATAAATAAATGAATGAAGAATGAGGAATGAATGGAAATTTGTTTTTTAAATGAATCGAAAAGAAGAGATGATGAATGGAAAAAAAAAAAAAAAACTGCGTATAAGATAAGGTTGGTAACAAATGGATATGCTCAGAGAGAATGTGTGGACTTCACTAAGATATTTGAGTCAGTAATAAAGCAAGTATCTATTATATTCATATTGACAGTTGTTGCCTAATACAATCTCGAACTGGAACAGATGGATGTGAAGACTGCTTTTCTGTATGGAGAATTGGAAGAGCAGATTTATATGAAGCAACCAGAAAGTTTCGAAACCCAAGCGGCATAGATTAAGGTTTGTAAGTTAAAGAAATCATTGTATGGCCTAAAACAGTCGCCTAGGCAATGGTACAAGAAATTTTATTCTTTCATGGTGAGTCTGAGGTTTACCAAAAGTGAGTATAATCATTATGTTTATTATAAGACACTAAGTGATGGAAAGTTCATTATCTTTGTATTATATGTTGACGACATGTTTATCGCTAATCATAATATGTTGGAGATCTACGTACTAAAGACTCAGTTATTAGGGACATTCGAGATGAAAGATTTAGGGGTTACAAAGAGGGTTATCGACATTGACATTCACAAAGACAAGAAGAGGAGTAGGCTATGATTATCTCAAGAGGAATACCTTGAGAAGGTATTAATGAATAATGGGATGGACAAAGAAAAGCTGGTCAACGTTCTCCACATGGTTCATTTTAATTTATCTTCTTAAAAATGTCCTAAAACAGATAAACAAAAGAAGGATATATCTCGTGTGCCTTATTCGAGTGTGGTTGGCAGCTTGATGTATGTCATGGCCTATACAATACCAGATATTTCACATGTGGTGGGTGTTATTAGCAGATACATGTCTAAACTCGGCAAGCAACATTGGGGGCAATGAAATGACTACTTTAATATATACAACGTACGCAGGAATACATTTTATCATTTGAAAAATAAAGGGCCAAGTTAGTAGGCTATATGGATTCAGATTACGCGGGCAGTGTGGATAACAGAAGGTCAACTTCCGGTTACTCGTTTATGCTAGCGAGTGAAGCGATCGGTTAGATGTCGAAGCTTCAGTCTTTGGTAGCTCTTTCCACAACTGAAACTGAGTATATGACGGTGACAGAAGAATCCAAGGAATGTGTTTGGTTGAGGGGGATGATAAATCAGTTGGAGCTTCAGTAAGAGGCCGGTCAATTATGACAACGAATGCGTGATCAATTTGACTAAGAGTTTTGTTTATCACTCATATACTAAACATATTAATGTGCATCATCATTTTATCCGACAAGTGCTTAATGAATGAGGCGTGACTCTAGAGAAGATTCACATAAAAGTGAATTTATGATCGTGCCTAAGCTGAATAAGGCATTGCTCATAGGCTGATTGGTCAGTAACAGAATAAAATACAAAGTCACATCTCCAAAATTTTGTTTATTACCGATGCATTTACACGTTCAGGCTGAAATCATATGTGAAATTTTTTTATTTTTTTATTTAAAAAAAAAATCTAACTCAAGCCACATACAAACTGATTTGGCTCGGCTCATATTGGGTTGTATTGAAGGGTATTTAAAATCATGATTTTATTTCTATTCTATTTGCAGGAGAACTGTATCAACATTGCTTGCAAGCAGCTTTAGAGAGAGAATGGATCAATTAATCTTGTCTTATTTATAAAAACAAGGAAACCAGTCTACAGTTGCCATTACCGTCTCAACTGTTTCACCAGCAACAGAATCGGCAACACTCTTCATGTGCATATGAACCCTCTCATCACTCACTTGTGAGTTTACTACCTTCGAAATCTTTTACATTCCACTTATATTTCATATGTTAGTTACCAAAATCTTCACTTCTTTGTCATTCCCAAAAGAAAACTAAAATAAAAATTGTTGCAATCTTGCATGGTTATAGGACTTAAACAAGCATCAACCAATCCTACATGACTACTCAGCTTCGGGACAGAAAGCGGGACATGCAAACTACCTGATTTATCAGCTTGGGAACAAAATTCATATGGAAGAAATAGAACATTATGATAGAATAATTACGTGAAATTAACAGCTACAAATCAATAACAATAGAACAAAATTCCAACAAAACTAATTCAAAGCTTGCATGCAATGGCCAATATCTCCAGACCAAATTCATATGTAATATGCCAATATCTTTGAAACCACTTTTTTTTTTTTTCACCCAATCAATAACACTGCATAATTCCCATGCTACAACTTTCCCATTGAAACTGCTACTGAAAAAACAAAGTGCTCTTCTGAGAGAGAGTACCTCTGCACATGAACCTCATTAATGAACCACGCACCTTACAGGTGCTGAAATCCATTGCAACCCCAGCTGAAAGTAATCCACGTCCATGGTGATTGCTAAATGTTGGAGACAAGTAACCAGATCGGCAAAAGGACATTCAGAACTGATCCACTTTAGTTGGACTGGTACTAGCATAATAGACTTGCAGATGACACTTATAATAGAAAGCACTTACTGTAAATTTAGTCAAGTCCATGACTTAGGCCCATGAGGATGAATTTCCTATGACAACTTGGCGCCCATGAGAATGAACTTCCTGTGACAACATGACACCATGTCAAAAGAATGGCAGCACACTAAAACCCTCATCCTATAATTTGAAAACAAAATCCAAATAGGAGGTGAGATAGAGAGGATTATTAAAGCACACCTGAAATGACCATATGCATCTGCAAAGTCCAGACCACTAATAGGATGGGCTAACGATGAACATGTAATTACCAAAATAAATAAATTTCCAGATTCAACATATGTGTGCCCATTTTATGATAGGATTGACCTATCTTTGGGCAGTGGCATGTTCGTCATGGACACCACTACTTAATACTATACATGTTTACCATCTAACCATTTATCTTTAAATTTGGATAGTGACTATTATTCATTTTAATCATCAAGATATGTCCTTTAGACAGCAGAGTAGTAGTAGGGCCCACAATTTGAGCTGTACAATAAATTTATATCTTCCTTAAAAAACAAAAGGACCCACAATTTGAGCAGTTTAATTTAAGTTTTATGTATGCCTAATATATTATCGTAATGTGGATGTGTATGGATCGATACTCCTATTTCTCCTTTAAAAGATGCCCTTTGTATTATAGAGGTTTAGTGCAACTGACCTGGGTTTTCCTCATCTGTTGTTTTGAATTTGCTTACGTATTGCATGCAGCTCCCACCTATATAGAGAATAAGGGATATTGATGTATTTCTCATTAAAAAATTTGATATTTAGAAAATAAAATAAAAGTAAGAGTAACTCTACATAAAAGCACAACAATGATGAAACCCTGTAGTGTGGTCAGAGAGCAATTGAAGCATCTGGATAATCCATATGGTGGACCAATTATACTGAACAAATAGTAGAAAAATTACACCCAGGGTCAGCAATTACACCCAATTAATTTGGTTTTCAAACCTTCGAACACCCCTGCAAGAAAAAAGAAAATAAAATAAAAAAGCACATGGGCTTCTTTGGTTTTTTTTTTTCATCAGCATATTATTATGGGCAGCACCACTCAATGACTTAGACTTATCACATGTGAGCACAAGACAATCATATGTATATTTTCATGCCACTCCAACACCCTATGGTTTACAGTTTGATTGAATTTCTTTATTAAAAAATGTTCGAGTGTAGGCCCTTGGGTTTTCTCTCTTATTTGGTTCGAAGCTTAGCTAAATTTTCTTCTTAATTAGAGATATAAGCCCTCCTTTTTTGTTGTGTTTGTTCCTTATATTTTCTTTTCTTTCTTTTTTCTTTTTTTTTACTTTTTCCTTTAATTTTTTTATGTTATTTTCTTCACTTTGGATATAAAACCAGCAGCAGTAGACTGGCAGTGCCAGTACCATGTCATAGGTGTGTTATGTTTTTCTTATTTAAGGGGCAAAACTGTCAATCAGGTTTGTTAGAAAAATACACCCAGATCCATAGCTCAAGTGGTAGACTGAGTGAAAGATACCTCGTTTCAACACTGAGGTCTTGGGATCGATTCCCTAGAGGGGGTGGCTAACAGTGAAGTGTAAACTGACAATGGGTGTACTAACAAGCTAACAAAAATAAAGGTTTGTTAGAAAAATAATAGCATGTTGAAGCAAGCAATGGCTTTTTATTTTTCAAATGAGAGATGTTAGAATCTGATAGCTGCATTCATTCAGGACGCCTAGAGAGTTACCATAGATATCTAGTTGGCAGTAGCAATGGTCACACCCCTCAAGTCATTTCAAGTGGACATCTTGAGTTTTAAACTTCTAATCTTCCTCAGAATTCACATATTTCTTTAGAGAAATCATTACATCCTGCTCATGCGCAAGCATACCATTTGCTGATGCACAGGATTGACTAGTTGTGAGCCCCATGGATTGCAGATACGAACTGCCTCATCTGGATGGGTTTCCAGGAAATACCCCAGACTGGATGGTCCTAACACTTCCATTGGTCACGAATGAATAGATGGTGAAGAGAAAGCAATGGTCCACATCCAAATATCCAAGGGTTAGGATCCTCCAATGTGACATTTGAAAAAAAAGATCCTCTAGTGTGGGAGTCTGAAGATTTCCATGGAAGCTCCCACACACAATGGGGTACATCACATCAACAGTTTGGATCACCAAACCATAGGCCCCACCCATATGGAATCCTCTGAATAAGTGAATTGTACTTTTGTTGATGAACACAACCCTATAATGCCTCATTTCTTCAAATCAGGTCCAAGAGAATGGCACACTTCCTACGGATTTTTTTTATAGCAAATGAGAAGCAAGGTGCTGAAATATATTCGCGAAGTAAGAACCTCTGCTGATGAACAAGACCCTATAATGCCTCATTTCTTCAAATCAGGTATAAGAGAATGGCACACTTCCTATAGATTTTTTTATAGCAAACGAGAAGCAAGGTGCTGAAACATTTTCAGGAAGTAAGAACTTCAACCTAAGATTGAAGATGACCACCAAATATGTGTTGAATAAGAGT
>JAJHSJ010000003.1:14826890-14926890 GCA_021015155.1 Magnolia officinalis
AAGGTTGTCCTACCATAAGCCCTTGTTGATTATGGTGTAAGGTTGTCCTTAGAACTGAATTTGCATCAATCTCTCGATATCTATTTATCAAGGTGATTTAAATTTAGCTTTGTGAATTGATTCAAGTTGTAAGGCTATTGGTTTATTTTATTTCCACTGATTTTTATTTTAAATTGGCATAGTCCTATTCACCCCCCCCCCCCCCCCTCTAGGACATATAGCTTGGCCTTTTCAACCATGTAACACGATAGATTAGAAGAGCTTGACTCACTTATAATGTAGCAGTTTTAAGAAGTTCTACGACTAGTTAATATTACTGAACCATCTTTATTTAAAATTTCACACCCTAGGTTAGAAAATTTTACGCTATGATTTTTATCACATATTTGATAAATGCTTAATAAGTTGTGTTTTAAACCCTCTACATATAAAACATTCTCAAATAAATGGAGGTTAGAAAGTTGAACCGTACCTTGGTCAATAATTGTGCAGTTGCTACCATCACCAAATGTGACTGAACCATCAATCATGTTTTAAGATTGGTGAACAGACCTTTGTCACCAATCATGTGCCTGGAGCATCCATTGTCTAGGTACCACTTTGAATAGCTTGAAGCTTTGAAAGTAGTGTGGGCAACCAAGCAAGTAACCTTAGGAACCCATTTCATTACTGTTTTGGGTTTAGGAGTATAGTTGGTCTTCTTGTGTTTGTAGTTGATATAAGACCGACCCTTTGAATTAGATTTCAAGAGCTCCTTAAGTAAATCAACAATTTTTTCAGCTAAAGGATTATGATTCTGATTTTTGTAGTTGATATGGTTACTTCTAGGTTTTAAACTTTGAAAAGACAACATTTTTTAAATGATTTTTATTTAGACTTTTCCCTTTTGAGTTTGAAGACTCTCCTTCCACAAACTTAGGTGGAGTGTTCTTATGTTTTGGAGGAATATTTTTGTCATAGCCCAAACTGGATTGGTCACCACATTTTTTGGATTCGGATAATAGTTTTTTTAACTTAGGATCACCTTGGGCATACCTCCATGTATCCTTTAAACTCAAAAGTGAAGAGACTTCAAGTTTTAGTTTTTCATTTTCAGATTTAAGATTTTCAATAAGGGTGGTTTTGAAATATAAATCGTATTTAGTTTTTTCAAAACAATCTGAAATGTGGGATTTTTCTAAAACAAGAGTATCATAATTTTCTTTAAGTTTCGAAAAATTTTCTTTTTGAAGTTTTAGTTTTACCGCAATTTTACAACTTTCCTTATATAGGGCATTGTAAGCATCTTGAAGATCTTCTTCATTTTCATGATCACTATTCAGATTTTCTTCACTCGTTAAATCATCATTATCTGAAAAAGTGAACTTGGCTAGAGTCATAAGGGCTTTGATTTCATTGCCCGACTCGGTTTCAGAATCTTCTGATTCAAAAGAGGCTTCAGAGCCAGAAGATTCATCCCAAGTAGCCAACATACCTTTCTTTTTTAGGTTTGTCCTTTTTAGGACACTTGTTCGCTAAATGCCCATATTCATGGCAGTTGTAACATTGACTATCTTTTAAAGATTTTCAAGTTTTAGATCTTTTCTTATCGTTAGATTTTTGAAAATCAATCTCTTTTTACTTTTGAAAATTTTATAAAACTTTTTGGCTAGAAGGGTCATATCATCTTCAAAATTTTCTAAATCAGAATCACTATTTTCTTGAGAAATACATTTAGAAGATTTAAGGGCGATGAATTTACCTTTAGGAGCTTTAAAGTTTAACTCACAGGTTTGTAAAGAACCAACTAATTCTTCTACCCTCATATTGTCTGTATCACGAAGTTCCTGGATCGCAGTCACCTTTAATTTGAACCATTCAGGTAGTGAGCATAGTATCTTTGCACAGACTTTACTTTCTGGGATTTTATCACCTAGACCCCACATAGAGTTGACAATGTCATTCAATCTAGTATAAAAGTCCATGAAAGTTTCACTTTCCACTATACATATTTCCTCAAATTTGGTTGTGACGATTTGGACTTTAGATTTCTTGACAATTGTTGTTCCCTCGTGTGTCATTTCTAAAATATCCCAGGCTTGCTTTACAATATCAAAGGATATAATTCTTTTGAATTCATTTGGTGATAGTGCGCAAGTTATGGCGTTTAAAGCCTTTGCATTGGCACTACTCTCATTTTTCTAAAGAGTGGTCCAAGAAAAATAAGGTGAAATTCTTAATATTTTAGATTCGTTGATACCAGTTACTTCAGTGGTAGGAGGGGTCCATTCAGTCACTGTGGCTTGCCACACACTCTCATCCTTAGATTTTAAGAAAATCCTCATTCTGGCTTTCCAATAGGCATAATTGGAGCCATCAAATGGTGGAGGCCTAGTGACTGAAAGGCTATCAAAATTTGACATCTCAAATAGCTCAGATCGATTAGTTCAGGAAATTAATCTAAAAGAAATAACAATTAAAACAAGTTATTAGGCTCTGATACCACTTGAAAAGGCCGAGCTATATGTCATAGAGGGGAAGGGGGAATAAGACAATGTCAAATTTAAAAAAAATTAACAGAAAAATTTAAATAAATTAAATAAAGATAGCAATAGACAATTCGACAATGTTGAATTTAAAGACGACCTCAAAAGAACGAGTATTGAGAGGTTGATACAAATGTTATTCTAAAGACAACCTTGCACCATAAAAACCAAGGGTTTATGGCAGGACAACCTTACTAGAACGGTTTGTGTATCAAAAACTCAAACTGTTATAGAGGAATAAAGAAATAAATAGCAAGAAGGGAAATCTAAGTTATTACAACATTCTCCACATTTGCATAAAAGAAATTACAACATTCTCTACAATGCAAAAAGGAAATTACAATCATCCACACAAATAAATAAACAATCAATCCACGAGACACAAAGAATTATAGTGGTTCACTTGTGTGTACACCAACTGTTAAACAACAGCCACACAACTACTACACTCCTAATATCCTCACACAGTGGATATTAGCGTTCACTATGAAAATTAGTTTTTCCAAGTTCACCTAAAACCCTCACAATTGTGTCTTTCATGTAGGCTTACACAATTCAAAAACCCCACGCTCTAAGTTTTCTAGATCACCTCAGACAAACCAAAACAGAGATTTTTCTAGCACAATCTCAAAAACTAAAACAGAATTTTACAATAATGTAAAATACCTGGATATTCTCCTTTTGATGCAGCTCGGAAGAACCAATTCGGAGTAGAATTTCAACGTAGAAGTTCAATGTTCAAACTCACTTATGAAATAGTTCTAGGTTCTAAATTGATTTTAAATTAAATCAAGTTGGGCTAGCTCTATTTGACTTTGATTCCAAGAAAAGGGCAATCTCAATCCCTTCTTCAAATATGATTGGAATAAAGAATATAAAATTAAATATAGAAAAGCTAAATTAAGATAATATTAAATGAACACAATATAGCTTAAAAAGAACACGAACTTATCTCTCAGAGTGACGAATTGAATTAGCTTGAATTGAATAAAATACTCTGAAATTCGTGCTCTATTTATAGGTGAAGAAATCGCGTTTACGACTGGTCCTGTAGACATTACGACTGGTCGTAGGACCAACAGATTTTTAAAATTTTGAGCGCGATCGGATAAAGTCGTTCCACGACTGGTCATAAGCCTTGTACGACCAGTCGAGGGACCTCCACGACTGATCGTGACTTGTCCACAACTGGTCGTGACTTGTCCACGACTGATCGTGTGGAACCAGATTTAGTTGCTGGATATTGAGTCGTAGCTGCAGGACTGGTCAAGAACGAGTCGAGCACTGTTCACACGACCGGTCGAGCAGTCTCCAGGACTGGTCGTGGCTTAACAAAAATTTTCAAAAATTTGCAACAACCTTAGGACTTGTCCTGGAATTTCTTGGACTGGTCGGGCCAGTGCTAGGACTAGTCGAACAGAGTCCAGTACTAGTCGAGAAACAATCTATTCACTTATAAAATTATCTAATTGAATTATGTATTCAAAATAACCTACCCTAAGGTCAATCTAAGGTCATTCATACCTTATACATGATGTATGAACATTGAAACTTCTTTTCCTTCGGTTGATAGTTGATCTTTGAAGTTCACGAAGCTTGTGATCATTACATGATGAAGCTTGAACTTGAAACCTTTTGAAGCTTCAATTTGAATCTTGAATTTGTAACTTTTAGAAGCTTGAACTTGAAACCTCTTGAGTCTTAAACTTGAGGTTCAAAGTAAAAGACTGTCTTGACTTGGAGCTTAATCTATGAATCTTGAAACATTGAACTCACACTTGTTGTTGTACTCGAACATGACCATGTAAACTTGCATTTTTTAGAGTAAAGATCTTTGTTCTTGAGTGATGCATAGTCTTCATTATGTAGAAGTGCTACACAAGACACAGATTCCAAGAGAGGTTTTGGCACTACAAAATTTGACAATATAGGTGCTAAAAACCATAACACTTACAAAAGCTACAGGAAGATTGAGGACCTATTTGGTGTTATTAGACAAGAGAAGATTTAAAGATGATTCAATAGGTCCAATCTAGCATGCAAGGTGAGATTTTGGATGTTCTTCTTTCATCTTTCCAATGATTGTATATTGTACATGTCCTCATTGATGTGTAATTCCATTATTTTTTACCCATGAAAAGAAGAAAAACCCAAACATGTCAAAACCCAAACATGTCAAACATATGAGAACGTAAACATTCACTATCTAGAAAGTCCAAATGTGGTATGTGATGTGACAATTGTGATTTTTTTTCCTTTCATCTTTCTAGTGATTTTCTATTCTACAACCATATATAATTCTTTCTTTATTTTCTTTTCCTACCATTAGATGGACAAAAAAAAAAAAAAAAAACCCTGAATTTGTTAAATACGAGAACATGAAAGGAGAAAATTAACTGAAATTCATTAAATATTAGGGTGTTTCTCTGTTGTATCTGATTGAATTGTGATTAATGTCTGAACTGAAAATGATCAAATTGGGGTTACCTTCTTCAGTATTAATATTATGGGTTGGGCTTGGAATTGGAATTACATTATTGTCAAGCATAATTCAAAAGCCTGTACGCTCAGCTTGACTTCATGATTTAATATTTAAGTTAGATAATTAGAAAATATTTGGGGTAACATGTGTAGTATCCTGGTTGAAGGCATTACTCTCCCCACTAGAGGTGGGAGTTTTGAAGCGCCCTAACTTTTACTAATGGACACCTTGACCATGTGAATGACTCTACCCAAGTCATTGGCTGAGTTTAGCTGAAATGGTTGATCTATTCTGTTTTTACAAATTTAGTTGGTATTGTTATACCTATATTAGTTGGTATTTTGAATAGCTCAATGTTTATTTTGTCTTTGGCTGTTGCAGATTTTGCTTGTTCAGAAATGAGAAGATCAGTATATGCTCTCGAGTATTATCTTTCTTTTTTACGTCATCTCATTGCCGTCTTTCTTTATAATTTAGTTCTTCAGTTTCGGGACAGCTTTTTCATATGACTACATTGTTTGTATGATGAAATTGGTTTTCAGCCATGTGCAGTAAGCTTTCAGATCAAAGCAAAGCTGAGAATAGGATGTTAATTGATGGAAAATTGATAACCAGTAGAGGCATATCCATGGAGTTCTCGATTGCGATTGTTGAGAAGCTATTTGGCTGGGAGAAGGCATTTGATCTTGTTGTCGATGAGAACTTTAAATAGACATATAACTATTATGTTGGCATTATACTTTTGTGAATGGATTAAAATGAATGGTTGTATTTGATTGAATAAATGAATGATTGTGTTTGATTGAATGAATGAATGATTTAGCCATGAAGTATTTATCTATATTAGCTTATATGAGTTGTCTATCAAGGCATGTACTACAATGGTAAGAGATGCTATTATTATATTTTCTTAAATTTTTTTTTTGTTAAAAATAGGCAGTAGCTACGGCTATTAACCGTAGCCCTATATCTGGAAACTGTAGTTGTTGCTAATTTCAGCCTATTGCTACGGTTCTCGCTCTACTTTTAGCTACAGATATAATCCGTAGCAGTATATACTTTAGAGATATGGAAAGAATTGCTACGGATTTAATCCATACCTATTGTTTCTATGGATACGGATTAAATCTATAACCATAGCTTTAAGACCTATGGCTACGGTACCAATGGCTACGGTCGTGCTACGGACTATAACCGTAGCCATAGGTCTTTAGCTACAGCTTTTATCCATAGCCTTTGCCCAGTTTTCTGGTAGTGATAAATTGAGATTTATGTCTTTTTTGGAGAATATAAATTGATTTAATTGTATAATCTTTCGAGTGGAACGAATCCTTATTCGATTCCAATTGATTTATAAGGTTAGATTGATGAATTAAGCATTGAGAATTGATTAAAGTGGGATATCTAGTGCCTTAGTTTTCTTTTACTATTATTTTTATGCATTTTAATTATCTCTAACAGAAAAATCTTGATTTCTTCTTATTAGAGTAGTGTTTTTATCCCAGCCCCTATGAATCCGACCATGGATTCACTGAGTACTTTACTAATTCGCTACCTACGTTTGGGTGTACAATCTTACAGTGGTAGCAAGTTTTTGATGTCGTTGTTGGGCACTGGCAGTTTTAAGAACATTTTAGAATTAGTTTTTCTTATTATTTTTATTTCTAGGTTAGTTTTTATTTTTGTTTAGTTTATTGTCACTAACAACTTTTGTTTATTTCTTTTTTTTTTTTAAGGATTTTCTTCTATTGTGTGTTTTCTTCTCTGGTAATATCTTTTCCTCATCCTTTTTAATTGCCTTCTTAGTTAATTGCTTGATTTCTTGGATTTAGATTTTTTTTTTTTCTCTTTTTAGGATTTTGTGTGTTCAACCTTAAGTGGACACATGATCACATAAAGCGTCTTCTAAGTGAAGGAATTTTAGTTAAAGGTTTGTCCAATCATTGTGTTAAAAAACATCCCAACACTTGTGAATTAATTGGAAACATAGTTGAGAACAAACCAAATCAAGATGAGAATGAAGCGAATACTGTGTCACCAGTTAGGACATTACATGATTATTTACAACCAACAAGAATGACCACTCTCTGTATGGTTTTTCCAACGAATGCGAGCAACATTGATTTTAAACATGGAATGATACATTTGCTTCCAAAATTCCATAGACTTGATTCTGAAAGTTCATACTTGCATATAAAGGAAATTTATGAGATAGTCGCTCCTTTTTATTACAATTATATCTTTGAAGATGTGGTAAGGCTCAAACTATTTTCCATTTTTAAAGAGTGTATAGTGTTCTGGAGGGTCAAGATGATTAATTGAGATTTGATTTGTTAGGCATTGGATATAGTGATTCGGTCCATTGGTCATTTTTGGTATGTGTTGATGATCCTGTCCATTGGACCTATTTACATTTTCGATGTTACTCTGGGTCAATCAGAACTATGTATCAATCAGGGCGCAATTAGAGTTTTCGATGAATTCAGCCCTAGATTTGTCAATTGGGCTGTCAGCTATTCCCTGGATGTGTCGAGGACCTTTACCATTTAACTCATTCGAGAATTTTTGATGCTTTTAAGGTCTCATCAAGATGATTTTAGCAAAGTCCAGTTGAAACTTTGAGAGTAGTTTGTTCTCATTTTGGATAGGATGTTTAAAGTTGCCCATCTTTGGTAGAGGTAGTGTGCAACCAAATGCCAAAGCTTTTAGACACCCCACCCTCAGGTTAGATATAAACACGGTTTGTTTTATTCTAACCACGGTGTTATTATTGAAAAGTTTGTTGAGTCAAAGAGTAACTTGAGTGTCCCTTAAGGTTTAGGAAAAATGTTGTTATTTGTACCTGTGCTTTTTGTGGCACTACATGTCATCAAATCACAACCCTTTCTCGTCATAATTGGCAATGTGCATCGAGTTGGTTTGCATATTTGAATTTGGGTGGCTAGTGCCTCTATGCTTTTTACGGCCTTATGAGAATCCATCTAACGCACTTGGATTTAGAATAGTAGCTCTTAATGCTAGGCGATCCCTAGGATTGCCTTTAAGACTGATTGTTTCAATGAGTAATTACCTTATGCTTTTTATGGCCTTATGGGTCTATCGCACTACAATTTGTTACGTTGACAAGTGTCCCAAATCAGACTCGCCCAAGTTCGTCTTTTGTCATTAGACTTTACGATTATGACACTACTATCTTAATAAACTTTTCCATGACCATCGTTGCACTAACTAGGATATACATAGTTCGCATTGAGAGATGATTGGACAAACATTTCATATTTCACTTATGGTTTAAGAGAAAATGGAGGATTTGGAGATAGCTAACATGTGTTATTGATATTGTGTCGGTGCCCACCAAGGTGTATAGAAGGCCACATAGTGCTTTGAATACCGTACATGTTTATATTTTTGAAAATTTTGAGAATCTTTGAAATCTTAATTTTAAAAAATATAAAATAAAAAAGGCCTCCCACCTATAGAACATTGTTCCATAAGGTTTTTATTTTGATTTTTTAAAAAAGATTTTTCTAGGTTATTTATTTTGAAATAGTTTGCTTAATCTCCAGGGGAGGTGGTGCAATTTTCATTTAGCCTTTTATTATCAAACTTTTTAACTCATCCTTTCTCTTCCACTAGAGATTCCAATGGTCCTGATCAAAGCTTTTTTTTCAAGAACACATTTGTTTTTTTAATTTTATAAATGACTTTGATCCATCAGTTTGGAATCTAATGGTTGTGATAAAGATTGGTTTTTTATTTAAATATTTTTTTATTTTTTTAAGAATAAATCTAATCCATCATCTTGCGATCCAACAGCCGTAATCAAGATCGGTTTTCACTATAATAATAATAATAATAATAAATTAATTAATTAAAGTATTCTTGTCCATCATTTCACGATCTAGTGATTGCGATTAAAATTTATAAAAAAAAAAAAATTAAAAATTAAAAAAAATGGAGTAAATTTGTTACTCAGCGTTCTGTTGGGGGCCTTACACAAAACCTTAGGATCTAGCCCTCCAGAACAAACCAGAATTATGGATAATAAAGCAATGAAAATAATCAATGCATCAATCACACACCACACAAGAGAATTTTACGTGGAAAACCCTCAAAGAGGTAAAAACCACGGGACCTCGTCCAGATCAACAATCCACTATGAAGTAGAACGTTTACAACCTTCTTCACTCACGCAGGAGTGGATAAACAATAAGAGAAATAGAGAAAACGGAGAGATCTAACCGATTACGAGGACATAGAAGCGCTGAGATGTAGATTGCACAGTAGAGAACCTCCACGAGCAGAACCTCCCTTCTATAAGCTTCCTCTCTCTCTTTCTCCCTCTCTCTCACCTTTGATAGCCCTAAACCCTTTAGCAAATCCCTTGCAAAGCTTTAGGAAACCCTCTTGCTGTTTTCTTCACACAACATACCCTAGAAAAATCCTAGGGACCCCTTTTTATAGTTTTAGGAAACTCCTTTCCACATCCTAGTTGCGAAAGGACTTTGCGCATCCTAGTTGCGAAAGGACTTGTGCATCCTAGTTGCGAAAAGACTTGCGCATCCCAGTTGCGAAAGGACTTGCGCATCGACGGGTCAAAAAAAAACCATCAAATCTCCCCCTTTTTGACCTAGGAGGGATTCACCTTCTTTAAGCCAGCCAGGTTTCTACAAACCTCAAACTTGCCCTTGAGCAAAGCCTTGGTCATCATATCTGACCCATTATCGTCCGTGTGGACCTTCTCAAGCTGTAACATCTTCTGTTCCAAAGTATCCCTGATCCAGTGATACCGAACCTCTATGTGCTTCGACTTGGAATGCTGACTCGGATTCTTGCTCAAGTGTATAGCACTCTGACTATCGCAATAGACCACGTGCTCCTCCTGCTTTAGGCTAAGTTCCTGTAGGAACCTCTTCATCCAAAGCATCTCTTTACATGCCTCTGTGACTGCAATGTACTCGGCCTCTGTCGTCGACAATGCTACGACCTTCTGTAGCTTGCTCTGCCAGGAGACCGCTCCCCCTGCAAACGTGAACATGAACCCCGATGTAGACTTTCTTGAGTCTATGTCACCTGCCATATCTGCATCTGTGTAGCCCTCTAACACAGGTTTACCGTCACCATAGCATAGGCTCAACCTGGATGAGCCTCTTAGATACCGCAGTATCCATTTCACCGCTGCCCAATGCTCTTTGCCAGGATTGGCAAGATACCGGCTGACAACACCAACCGCATATGCTATGTCTGGGCGTGTACACACCATAGCATACATCAAACTTCCTACCGCTGACGCGTAGGGTATCTTCTGCATCTCTTCCACCTCTGCCTTCGTCTTGGGACACTGCCTGTCGCTCAATCTGAAGTGACCATCTAGTGGAGTACTGACCGGCTTCGCTGCATTCATATTGAACCGCTCTAGGACTTTCTCAATATACCGCTCTTGTGACAGCCAAAGCTTCCTGCTACTTCTGTCACGGGTTATCTCCATTCCTAGGATCTGTTTAGCTGGGCCCAAGTCTTTCATCGCAAAAGACTTGCCCAACTCCTGTTTCAGCCTGTCGATCTTCTTGATGTCTTTTCCCATGATGAGCATGTCATCAACGTATAAGAGCAGAATTAAGAAATCACCATCTGAGAACTTCCGCGTGAACACACAGTGGTCCGACTCCGTTCTGTCATACCCATGTTTCAACATAAACGAGTCGAACTTCTTGTACCATTGCCGTGGAGCTTGTTTCAGCCCATACAAGCTCTTCCTCAGCCTACACACCATATGCTCCTTGCCCTTGACTTCGAACCCCTCTGGTTGGTGCATGTAGATCTCTTCTTCCAGGTCACCATGAAGAAAGGCAGTTTTAACATCTAACTGCTCTATCTCCAGATCCATGCTAGCCGCCAACCCAAGCAACACCCGTATGGATGTCATCTTCACCACTGGTGAGAATATCTCCTCGAAGTCTATACCTTTCCTCTGACCAAACCCTTTCACCACAAGTCTGGCCTTAAACCTCGTCTGTGAATTCTTCTGCTCAACCTTCTTTCTGAACACCCACTTGTTGCTCAAAGCTTTCTTGCCCTTAGGCAATTTCACCATGTCATAGGTGTGGTTCTTATGCAAGGATTCCATCTCCTCTGCATAGCTTTCAACCACTCCTCCTTATGCTCGTCGGCTAGGGCCTCAGAATAATCTTCTGGCTCTCCCCCATCAGTCAGCATAATGTACTCATGCGGCGAGTACCTCTTGGACGGCTGTCTGTCCCTAGATGACCTCCTCACCTGTGGCTCAACAGGTGGATCAAGTGGGGGCTGCTCCCCTGGTCCATCTTCTGAAGGAACTCCCTCGTCCTCTGCACCTTGCTGTACTCCCCCGTCATCAGGCACCACGGGATGAGTAATCGGATCCATGTCTTCTAGCTCACCTGAACTAGGCTGATTCTTCTCTGGCTTACCAATGTCTTCTATACACTGATCTTCAAAGAAAACCACATCTCTGCTCCTGACGAGCTTCCTCTCAGTCGGATCCCACAATTTATAACCGAACTTTTCATCACCGTACCCTAAGAACACACACTGCCTGATCTTCAGATCGAGTTTAGACCTCTCGTCCTTTGGTACGTGAACGGATGCCCTGCATCCAAACACCCTGAGATGACTGTACGATGGATCATGTCCAGTCCACACCTTCTCAGGTACTTCTCCATTCAATGGGGCTGATGGAGACCTGTTTATCAAATACACCGCCGTGTGCATTGCTTCTCCCCAGAACGTCTTGGGTAATTTCGCATGGGATAACATGCATCTGATTCTCTCAACAATGGTGCGATTCATTCGCTCAGCTACACCATTATGCTGGGGGGTCTTGGGAACCGTCTGTTCATGCTGTATACCCAGGGACTTGCAGTACTCATGAAAGTCGTCGATGTATTCACCACCATTGTCAGTGCGGATGCACTTCAATGATCTACCTGTCTCTCTCTCGACCATAGCATGAAAAAATTTAAACACACCAAAGACCTCGTCCTTGGATTTCAAAGCATAAACCCAAACCCTCCTAGATGCATCATCTATAAAAGTGACAAAATACAATGCCCCACCCAAGGTTTTTGTCCTCATAGGACCACAAACATCAGAATAAACCAACTCTAATGCATGCACTTTATTAACATGAGAAGCAGTTTTAATAAATGAAACTCTATACTGTTTCCCTGATAAACAATCAAGACAGGTTTTGAGAGGCATACCTGTCACGTCTGGAAGGAGCTGCTTTCTCGCTAGTAGCTGAAGCCCTTTTTCACTCATGTGGCCTAGACGCCTGTGCCACATGTCAATAGCCGAATCTTCCGCTGCGTTCAATCCACCCTTGCACATACTGACACTTGCCTTGTACAGGGTGCAACACTTCTTTCCTCTAGCCACGATCAATGAACCCTTGATGAGCTTCCATCGCCCACCAGCAAACCGGCTTTCATAGCCATCATCATCCAACCTTCCCGTCGACATCAAGTTGAGGCGAAGGTCTGGGATATGCCTCACATCCCTGAGAACCAATGTGCAGCCCACATCAGTTTTCACACAAATATCACCAACTCCCACGATCTTTGATACGCCAGAATTTCCCATCTTCACAGTCCCATAGTCACCTGACTTGTAGCTTGTGAAGGAGTCCCTGTGTGGAGTCGCATGAAAAGAAGCTCCCGAGTCTATCACCCAGTCGGTGCCCTGACTCGTAGCCGTGAGACATACATCGTGATCTGTAGAAAGAATAACTACCATGTCGCCATCTGAAGCGACCGCAGTGGAATCTGATTCATCTTCCTTCCCTTTTCCTTTCTTGTCGTTCTTACGACATTCATGCTTATAGTGGCCCTTCTTGCCACAATTCCAGCATTCAACATCTTTTCTGTTGCTCGACTTGCCTCTTGATTTATCTCGGGCCTTCCCGCCCTTCCTGTTCTTTCCTCTCCCCCGTTCCTGCGTCACAAGAGCCTCTTGCTGAGTAGACCCCTGAGACTTCCTCCTTGTCTCCTCATTGAAGAGACAACTGGTTACCTGTTCCATGGATATCTTTCCGTCTGGCGCGGAGTTACTTAGAGACACCACCAATGTCTCCCAACTGTCAGGCAATGAACTAAGCAATAGTAAAGCCTGCAATTCATCATCCAGGACCATCTTCATAGAGGTGAGTTGGTTCACTATATTACTGACCTCATTCATATGCTCGGCCACAGAACCACCATCCTTGAACTTGAGATTCACAAGTCGCCTTATCAGAAATATCTTATTACCGGCTGTCTTCCTCTCATACAGCCCTTGTAATTTTAGCCATAGGCTAGCGGCTGAGGTTTCCATAGACACATGGTGGAACACAGAATCATCCAACCATTGTCTAATAAACCCCACCGCCTTTCGGTCCATCTTCTTCCAATCATCATCAGTCATATCCTTGGATTTTGCTGATATGCCTGAGATTGGAGAATATAGGTCCTTGCAATAAAGCAAGTCCTCCATCTTAGCCTTCCATATGGTCCAGTTAGAACCATTGAGGCTGATCATCCTTGAGCCACCTTCCATAATTCAAAACCGATCCTACCCGTTCAATGAACTTAGCTCTGATACCACTTTGTTGGGGGCCTTACACAAAACCTTAGGATCTAGCCCTCCAGAACAAACCAGAATTATGGATAATAAAGCAATGAAAATAATCAATGCATCAATCACACACCACACAAGAGAATTTTACGTGGAAAACCCTCAAAGAGGTAAAAACCACGGGACCTCGTCCAGATCAACAATCCACTATGAAGTAGAACGTTTACAACCTTCTTCACTCACGCAGGAGTGGATAAACAATAAGAGAAATAGAGAAAACGGAGAGATCTAACCGATTACGAGGACATAGAAGCGCTGAGATGTAGATTGCACAGTAGAGAACCTCCACGAGCAGAACCTCCCTTCTATAAGCTTCCTCTCTCTCTTTCTCCCTCTCTCTCACCTTTGATAGCCCTAAACCCTTTAGTAAATCCCTTGCAAAGCTTTAGGAAACCCTCTTGCTGTTTTCTTCACACAACATACCCTAGAAAAATCCTAGGGACCCCTTTTTATAGTTTTAGGAAACTCCTTTCCACATCCTAGTTGCGAAAGGACTTTGCGCATCCCAGTTGCGAAAGGACTTGTGCATCCTAGTTGCGAAAGGACTTGCGCATCCCAGTTGCGAAAGGACTTGCGCATCGACGGGTCAAAAAAAAACCATCACGTTCAACTTCAGGTGTGCTTTTAGTTGTAGTAATCGTACATGCAAGGAGAGATTGCTTTATTATAAAGGGAGCTTTAGTTCCTGTACAGAGAGAGAGAGGGAGAGAGAGATTTTCTTAGAGGTTAGTTGATTTGTCATTTTCACCGTGAATACTTAATAAACAACTAATTATTATCTTCCACACATGTTTGAAAGTCGCGAGTATTTTTCATTGGAAAACTAGTCGCAAAAAGGTTGACTTGAATTTGTGGGCCCCACGTGTGATATATCCATGCCATCCATCCGTTTTACCTTAACATTTTAAGGCATGAGTGACAAAATGAGGTAGATTTAATGCTCAAGTAGCCCCTACCATAAGAAACAATGGTCTTAAAACTTTCATGTTGGAAAGTTTTTTTCTTCCTAAAGCCCACAAGATTATTAATTTGTCATCTAACATGTTTATAAGGTCATAAAGATATAGATAAGGAGAACAAAAATAACGGCTTGATCCAAAACTTCAGGGGCACATAAGAAGTTTTTGATGGAAAGCATTCAATTCCTCTTGTTTCCAATGATGTGGTCTACTGCTTTGAATCTGTTTTATTTTTGGGCTCATACCCTAGAGTCATCCAGCACTATAATGGACCGCTTGTATAAGCCATATACATGACAGTTAGCCTCACATGAGATTAGCTATCATTCTCAATTTTAGTGTTAAAAAGAAATTCCGTCAACAACTGCATAGAAAGTGTTGCCCATGCTACATAAGTTATTATTACTCATTTATATGCATCTAACACACTGAATTAAAAAAGAACCAACCCCTGTTAAAAAGAGGCCCGTGAGTTGGGAAAGTGAGAGCCAAATTCACCCGTCAGTGAGCTGAGGTTGCTGTATTCTTATTATTTTTATTACTTTTAATATTCTTAGAAACTACCTTATTTTGAGTCAAATTAAGGTTTATAAATTATTTTTCTTATATAAATATATTAGATACCTTATATATCTTATTTCTTATATAAATAGGTACCTTATAAACAACACGCTTTTATTAATAATACCAATTTTATTATTTTATTTTTGGAAAAAAAAATTTTTTAAAAAAAATCCACTGTGAATTCAAAGCTTTTTCTTGGTCATCTCATTTCTTCTGCCAACGTTGAAGTGCATGACCTAGAAAATTTAAAAATTAAAAAATAAAAATAAAAAAATCAAACCGTCCCAAAGAAAGAAAGAAAAAATAAAATAAAATAAAAAATAAAAAATAAAAAAAGAGGAAAGAAGAAGAAGAAAGAAAACAGGAGGGCAACTTATTTCTCAACGACAAGCATGATTTTCATTGGTTTCTCGGAAGAAAAGTCCAACATCATCCACTTAAACGCACTAGGGTATGGTATGGATACTACGACAGAGTATTATCTTAACAGCTTATTAGCAAAGTATCGGTGAACTCTATCAGACACGTGTCAGTTATTTTCACACGTCCATACGAGCAGTCGCCACGCAAACTTTGTCATCGAAGATGTGCAATTTCCTCCACAAATGCTCGAATATTCCTATCCGAAGAGCCACCTTCAGCAGCAGACTCCCTCGCCAAATCCCTCCACCTCACAGCATTCTTCCTCATCTCTTCTCCTTCCTCTCCTCCCATCACCATATCCAAACACCTCTTCAGCTCTCCACCTTCCAAAACCCCATCTCCATTAACCCTAGCACACACGCCCGTCTTCCAAACACTCTCCACCATCTTTATATTCGTCGGCTGGTCCGCCCACTGTGGAAATCCTACCATCGGAACGCCCACAGCCAAGCTCTCTGACGTCGAGTTCCACCCGCAATGTGACACGAAGCACCCGACTGAAGGGTGCGACAGAACCTCCACCTGCGAACACCATGGCACTACCAACCCTAGTTTCCCGTCCTCCGTCGCTTTCACCTTCTTCCAGAACTCGGTATCGGTATCGGTTTCGGCCCCACTATCGGCCGCCCTGATGACCCACAAGAAGGGACGGTTGGTATCCAACAACCCATTCAAAATCTCAGTCATCTGATGCTCCGGTAGCACCGAAATGCTACCGAAAGACACGTAGACTACTGAAGAAGGTGGTTTGGAATCCAACCATTCGACGTAGTCCGTTGATTTCTCGAACAGGTCACCGCCGAAGGAAATATCCGACGTCTCTCCCGAATCCAAGAAAGCTGATGGAATCAATGGCCCCACCCCAATCATCTCCAGCTTATCGACGGCTTTCATCACGTTGCTTTCCAGCGCGTCAAACGTGTTCACAAGCACTCTGGGGTTGGATTCCTTATCCAAGACTCGGTAGAGTTCTTCGAATACAGCAAGGATGAAAGGGTATTTGTATGGAGGGATGACAAACGAAGGGAGATCTTTTATGGTGAGGAGTGGCAAGTCCGGTAATTCTATTGAAAAAGAAGGGTAATTGTTTTTGCTTTTTATGAGATCGCCGTAGCCATGGAAGTAGTGGTAAAAAATGGCCAGAACCACTGCGGGCTGGATCCATAGGAGTACGGACGAGGTGTCCAACATACGCGCCACGTCAGCAACCCATGGGAGGAGCAGGGTGTATACCACGCACGTGACGGGGCGGCCGTCGTCAGCGAGAGTGCGCATGAGGTCGGAGATAGACTTCGAGGCGACCTCCTTAAGCTTCGCCATGTAGTTGGCAAAGTCATTGACGGGTAAGCCGTTATCGTAGCCGTCCGAGAAGGAGGCATAGGTTAGCCCGTCCGGACGGGTGTTTTTTAGTATGCGCCGGTGAGCGGAGACGCTGGTGGCGAAGGTGACGCGGGCGCCTGTACGGGCGAGGCGCTTGGCGAACTGGAGGGTAGGGTTGATGTGGCCTTGGGCTGGGAAGCTTATGAGAAGGAAGTGAACCTCAGCCATTTGGGTGGTGTGCGGCAGGCCTTTTTATTTTCATATATACATATGTATGAGTCCGGATCCTCTCTTAGCCGGTCAACAGAGAATTCCTAATACCCTAAAATTCATTAGTCCACGTCAACACTCACTGAAAAAGTCAAAAAAAGAAAAAAAAGAAAAAAAAAAAAAAAAAGCTTCGGACGCCAAACCACTAGGGTAACAGGAAAATCCTGTTGCCGCGACGGAGGTTTTTGGGTCGTCTAGATCCACCAATGATGATCTAGCTCTACATTGGGTTATTTAATCTTGGTCGTACATCTGCTGGATGTGACATGATTGCGGTTAAAGTCATATATGGCGGCCTATCTACCTCATTGACTAAACGAAGAAAAAGGAGGAGTGGATAATACCGACGTGGCAGTATGTTATTAGCTTCCAGATTCCCTTGGGTAAGGTTCGAGTAGGACCTGTGAGTAGATGGCCCCACCCGGATTAAATGATATTGATGTGTATTAGATGGGATTAACACCGTTCTTGCATGTCCGAAAATTCTTTAGTATTTTGGCAATCCAAGCCCATGATTGGATGAAACTCTTGCCACGAGAAAAACAAACACTGGATTAAGCGAAATTTTGTTTCGTGGGTAATAAAAACAAATCAAATTCACAGCGGATGTCACGCCGCAAAATTCGGGTACCCGAATAGGGTGTCCAGGACCCGAATTTCAGACTCATGACCTATATAAAAAAAAATAAAAATAAAAATACAAATAAAGTATGGAAATTTCATGTGCATTTATTTTCTCCCACCATAGCCAAAAAAACTTAAAAATTCAAACATATATTAAGATAACTAATTACATACTCTTTTATTACATCGATGCATAATTATTTAACTTAACTTGAAGTGAGAAAATCAAGCTAACATTACTACATTTAGAGTTCTAAAATAAAATAAAATCTATCCTATGTAGAATGACATGTCACGTGCATCAAATCACATTCCATGCTCCACTACTAATAGAAGTACCCTGCATCTTCAAAATATTCATAACCTGAAACGGTTAACACATAATGAGTTGACAACTCAATAGGATCACATCAATCCCACGTTGAAAATCTCACAAATATTACCAAATTTAATCTCGACACATTAATCAAAATGAGAAGAACATTGAATATAAAATCATAGTAAATAATAAGACATAATAAGACATTCATGAACATGAAATAAATAAATCATTTAACATAACTTTTCTAAAGATGTTAAGATTTGGAGTGGACAAAACACCCATGTGTGTTGATCCTTTTAGGGTATGACCCTCGGCAGAGCACCGGTATAACCCTTTTAGGGACAAAAGCTCAAGGCAGTGCACCCGTGCGTACTGATCCTTTTAGGGAATCACCCAGGGCAGAGCACCCGTGCTGATCCTTTTGGGAATGACCCTGGGCAGAGCACCCGTGTCGTGCTGATCATTTCGGGAATGACCCTGGGCAGAGCACCCGTAAGAATCATTGTACAAAAAAATAAATAAATAAATAAATTATTCATATATGATGCATCTAATTTACAAGGAAACATTGTAATAAACAATATCAGATCACACATAACAATTAATATAGTGATCTTTTTATGGCAGAGTACCCATAAAAATCATTGCATAAAAATGGTTAACATAAAATACATCTAATTTACAAGGAAGTATGACAGATAGAGTATTTATAATCATATAATGAATATTCATTATCACTACTAGAAAATATTAAATAAAAAAAATGATATTTGCATTGGTTCAATCAAATAAAAAATATCTTAATGTCTAGATTAACTAAGGCCATTACTTATGAAATTTTCAAATAAGGAATGATCACCTACCTGTTGTGTATGATGAGAGGACAATAATCTGAAGCGCGTTGATTTCTACGTGTACTAGCTTGGATTGATCAACTCTGAACTCGATGTTGAACTCTTACGTATACTCTCCCTCCTCCTGATTTCTCTTTCCTTCTCAAGATCTTTCTTTTGTGATTTTTTTTATTTTTTATTTTTGATTTTCTCTTGATAGCATGAGAAATAGGATATAAAAAAAATGGTGTCATGTAAGTTAGTGGGTTGGGAGTTTAATGGGCGGTTTAGATTGAGAAGTGGGTCCCACCATGATGATGGCAATTATGGGTGATGGGTTCCCATCCGTAACAGTTGTGGAGAAGTGGGAGAGAGAGAGAGAGAGAGAATCGTGGAGAGAGAGAGAATCGTGGAGAGAGAGAGAGAGAGTCGTGGGGAGAGTGTTTCATGGGGTGACGTGCGTCAGCACGTCACCTTGTGGTTTGATTTATTTTTTTTATTTTTTTATTTTTGAAAATGGGCCCCACAGGCATCATGTGATAGATCCACACCGCTCATTCATTTTGCCCATCAGAGTTAGGGCCTAAGCCCAAAAATGAGGGCTATCCAAAACTCATGTGGGCCACATCATATGTAACGGTGGGTTAACGGTTAACCCACCGTTTTAAAAGAACTGGGTATTACATTCTACCCACCTTAACAAAATTTCGTCCTCGAAATTTACATACCTAAAAGAGGTTAGGATACTTTTCTCGAATTTCTTGCTCTCGCTCCCACGATGCTTCTTCCTCGCTGTGATGACTCCACTATACCTTCACAAGTGGTATAACCTTCGTCCGAAGTACTTGCTCCTTACGATCGAGAATGCGCACAGGTTGCTCTTCAAATGTGACATTTTCTTGAATCTCTAGCGGCTCCCATTCGATGACATGAGAATCGTCCGGCTTGTACTTTCGAAGCATGGAAACGTGAAATACATTGTGGATATTGGATAACTGAGGTGGTAGAGCCAGCTTGTATGCTACAACTCCTACTCTTTGTAGGATCTCGAATGGTCCGATAAAACGTGGCGCGAGCTTCCCTTTCTTTCCAAAACGCATAACTCCTTTCATTGGGGAAACTTTTATGAACACATGATCTCCCACACAAAACTCTAAGTCTCTGCGTCGATTATCTGCATAGCTCTTTTGGCGACTCTGAGCGGCGCGCATACGTTCCCGAATGATGTCAATATTCTTGGAGGTCTCTTGAATAAGTTCTGGTCCCAACAATGTCCTTTCTCCTACTTTGGTCCAACAGCTTGGTGATCTGCAGGGTCTTCCGTATAAAGCTTCAAATGGTGTCATACCAATGCTGGCTTGGTAGCTATTATTATATGTAAATTCCACCAGCGGCAGATGATCGTCCCAATTGCCCTTGAAGTCGAGAATGCAGCTACGTAACATATCTTTAAAATCTGGTTCGTCCTTTCTGTTTGTCCATCAGTCTGCGGGTGAAATGTTGTGCTGCAATCGAGAGTAGTTCCCAAAGCTTCTTGTAGACTTGCCCAAAATCGCGATTTAAACCTGGGATCTCGGTCGGAGACGATGGATACTGGAGTACCATGAAGTCGGACGATTTCTTTAATATAAATTTTACTCAACTCCACTGCAGATGTAGAAATCTTTATCGGGACGAATTGTGCGAATTTGGTTAATCTGTCCACGATCACCCATACAGTGTCATGTTGTCGACCTGTCTTTGGAAATCCAACTACGAAATCCATGGATATATGCTCCCATTTCCACTTGGGGACCGGTAACGGCTGCAAGAGTCCTGGTGGCCTGCGATGATTTGCCTTCACTTGTTGACATGTCGCACATTTAGATACGTACTCGGCGATTTCCTGCTTCATGTTGTTCCACCAGTATTGGCGCTTAACATCGTGATACATTTTAGTCTCCCCTGGATGGATAGTGAATCTTGATCTATGAGCCTCGTCCAAAATCTCTTGCTTCAAATCAGGTTCATTTGGAACACATAGTCTTCCACGGAACCTAATCCCTTCATCAGTGCTAATTCGCCATTCTGCATTCTCCTTCCCCATTTCTTCTGCTCCTTTTTCTTGTAGCCAAACGTCTTTCTTCTGAGCTTCTAATACGTCGAATCTAAGAGAAAAGTTTATCATGATCTAATCTCAATTCTAGAGGTTAATAAGTTAAACTTAGCTATTAAACATTAAGAAAATAATTAAATAAGTAAATAAATAAAATTACACACCAGAGCAGGCTGTGCTACTAGGTTACTTAGATGCGCCTGAGGTTCTTCAAGCTGAAGTTGCAGATCAAAATCCTTGATAACATTTAGCATCTCCCACTCTTTGATCATTAGGCTGGCCACAAATCTTCGTGTCTTTCTGCTTAAGGCATCGGCCACAACATTTGCTTTTCCTGGGTGATATGAAATATCGAAATGGTAGTCCTTCAAAAATTTCATCCATCTTCTCTGACGCATATTCAATTCATTCTGATTAAAGAGATACTTTAAATTCTTATGGTCTGAATATAAGTCGAATTGTTCCCCATATAGGTAGTGCCTCCAAATTTTCAAAGCAAAAACCACTGCTGCTAACTCCAGATCATGCGTCGGGTAATTTCTCTCGTGAGTCTTTAACTGTCGTGATGCGAATGCGATAGCTTTGCCTCCTTGCATAAGAACACATCCTAATCCCTGATATGACGCATCAGTATAAACGACGAATCTTTCTCCTTCGGTCGGTAATGCCAGAACTGGGGTTAATGTCAACCGCTTCTTCAGTTCGGTAAATGCCTGCTCACAATCTTGATCCCACTTAAAGTTCGTATTCTTCTTAGTTAGATTAGTTAGGGGTCTTGATATATTAGAGAATTCTTCTATAAATTTTCGATAGTAACCAGCAAAGCCGAGAAAACTTCGCACTTCAGACACATTCGAGGGCTGCTCCTATTCTAATATTGCTTCAATTTTAGCTGGGTCCACAGATATCCCTTTCTCTGACACCACATGCCCCAAAAATTTTACTTCATGCTTCTAGAAGTCACATTTTGATAACTTGGCATACAATTGATTATCTTTTAACGTCTGCAGAGCGGTCCTGAGATGTTCCTCATGCTCCTCATGAGTCTTAGAGTATATAAGAATATCATCGATGAATACAATAACGAATCGATCTAAATAAGGTTTGAATACCCGATTCATAAGATCCATAAATACCGCTGGAGCATTTGTCAATCCAAATGGCATTACCAAGAACTCGTAGTGCCCGTAACGAGTCCTAAAAGCCGTCTTGTGCACATCTTCATCTTTTATTCTCAACTGATGGTAACCTGACCTCAAATCTATTTTAGAAAAGAACCTCGCTCCCTTAAGCTGATCAAATAAATCTTCAATCCTAGGAAGAGGATATTTGTTCTTGATTGTTACTTTATTCAACTGACGATAATCGATACATAATCTCATAGTTCCATCCTTCTTCCTTACAAATAAGACCGGTGCTCCCCATGGCGATGTGCTGGGTCTAATGAAACCCTGATCTAGCAACTGTTGGATCTGATCCTTTAATTCTTTTAATTCTACCGGAGCCATGCGATAAGGTACTCTAGAGATAGGTGCGGTTTCGGGCATTAGATCGATACCGAAGTCCACATCTCTCTTTGGAGGTAACCTCGGAATATCCTGAAAAACTTCTGAAAACTCCCTTACCACAGGTATTTGTTCAATCCCTTCTTCTGATTGCTCGATTCCCACAATAGCCGACAAACCAATCGGCGCTTTCCTTCT
The DNA here is from genome assembly GCA_021015155.1 of Magnolia officinalis. Lineage (NCBI taxonomy): Eukaryota > Viridiplantae > Streptophyta > Magnoliopsida > Magnoliales > Magnoliaceae > Magnolia > Magnolia officinalis. The sequence goes on from JAJHSJ010000003.1 coordinate 14,849,660, forward strand.
TCGTGTCCCATAAAATTTCAGTGGAGATCGTCCTTCTATGTTCAACGTAATCGTCTTCTTGAAATAATCTATCTTAGCACGATACTGGGACAACCAATCCATTCCTAAGATGACATCGTATTCCTTCATAGGCATAATAATGAGATTTGCTGGCAGTATTTCATTTTCAATTATGATGGGGCATTCTTCACATATTTGCTCTAAATTCATGGACTTACCGAGAGGGGTTGCTACGATAATTTTCTTATCTAATCATACGGGTGATATACCAAGTGAGCATACGAAGAAATAAGATATAAATGAATGTGTAGCTCCTGAATCGAATAATGCTCTGGCAAGAGAGGTGTAAGCCAAGATAGTACCTTCCACCACATCATTAGTAGCTTCAACACCATGTTGAGGAGTGATATCTGCAGGTTGTACTGGGTCCCCATAAGCAGAAGCAGTAGTCTCATACATTTGTGCAGCATCATCTTGAGGTGGCGTTGGATCTTCATAGCTTCGATTTGGATCCTCATACTCTTGAAGTTGGACTGGATCATTTGTGAATGAAGATAGAGAGTAAACACGTCCTTGAGCTTGAGGTCGGGGCGCCTGACTTTCTGGCCTCAGTTGTTGGTATTGGGGAGGCTTGACCTGTTGTTGCCATTGTTGAGGTGGTCTCGGAAAAGCTTGAGGGGGTCCAGGTGGCTGGAATCGTGAATGTAGCTGTGCAGGCCTTTGAGGATAAGGTTGTGCTGGTCTCGCAGCTGGATGCATCATCTGAGGAGGCGGCGGCGAAGGTCGTTGATATGATGTAGACGGTGCATAATGAAGAGGCGGCCTGTAAAACGATCGTGGCGGTCCTTGATTCCCTGGATATTGGTGACGAGGTGGTAGAAGACAATGGCGGGCAGGATGGCCCACCTTTCCGCAGTTATGGCAAGTCCCAGTGAATTGCGTTGAAAATTGCATAGTGGTATGACTGGGTATTAATGTTGGCATCATCTTTTGACGCTTAGTCGCTTCATGTTGTGTGAGAGATGAATGGGGCGTGGTCCTGGCTCCACTCCTCATGTCCTTCCTCGGCTCGCGATTCTTCCAATGCTCATCAAAGTCATTTTCTATTACGTTGGCGCGTTCCACTGCTTCTGCATACGTTTTAATAAGAAATGGTGTCAGTCGAGTACGAATAGAAGGTTTCAGTCCTTCAATAAACTACTGCCCTTTACGAAGTTCATCAGGTATGAGAAATGTCGCAAATCGTGTCAACTCTGTAAACTTTGCATCATATTAACGCACCGTGTAACATCCCAGATTTTTGCCAACATGGAATTAGACGTCCTTGGGCGATGGGTCAATCCTAACACAGGTTTAACTTCTCAAACGCTCAATTAAAGCCTCAAATCCCTTTTTAAACAATTTTCTTCACAAATCCCACCCTTCACTACCTTGTACTTTCAATTTTTCAAAGCACTTTCGCCCTAGACACTATCTTAAACTAGCTAAGTAGTAAAACTTGGATCACTTTATATACAAACTGCAAAGGCCTAAGTACCATCTCAACCAGAAAACAATTAGGATTAAATCCTTTAGAAATTTAACAAAGTTAACTAAGTGCAAAACTCGATTAGCCATGAAATCCGTTGGGATCGCTTTAAATACGATCTGCAAGACCCAAAACTTGCAAAATCAGTGACTCTAGGTTACCCTAAAGTTTAGAACCAAACTCATTTTCCGTCTGCTCTCGGGAATGAAACGAAACTTCGTATTAGGTCTAGACCGCACATCGGGAGTCCGATTAACACGAAGCTAAGGAACTAGGACCGCCTCATTGGGCTTGACAATCATCTCAAAAATTAGATCCAGCCGATGTCCCACGGCCATTCGTTTCGATCCAGAGTGAGGGAGTGTGAAAAACACTATTCTCTTTGAAATTAAAATATCCGGAATAGTGATCTGGCACCATTCGCTTGCGCATCAGTATTAAGCAACCAGACCGTCAGAATCAGACCAAATTACACCCTCGGATCAGGAAAAATTTCAGGAACATTTACATGTACTTGGAATTTCGGATCATGGCCCACTGACCGTTGAACTGAAAGTGGTCCGCCACGTGCGATCTGGGAATCCGATCGAGTTGAAAACGTAATCCCTCATAGATCCATGTGTGGTGAGCTTAAGTCTGACGTTTGGCTCAAGGAGGGCCACCAGAACCTCTCTTTTGAGCTGGAAAAGTGACGAAATACCTATATTAGCAGTAACCTTTGAACAGGAGTCTATTTCGGTGAGTTTTGAGACTATATAAGGACCTTAAACCCTCTCTCATGGCAGCCATACGAATTTGGAATTGAGAGAGGGAAAAGAGAGAGAAAGTGAGGGAGAAGTGGGAGAATCTCCCTGCCGTCGTTCCCTGCCACCACACGGGCTGCACCATCCCTTTCTTGACGCTTTTCCGGCGTTTTCGGCGTCATTTCTAGGTAAGAAACCCTAACCCTAATCTGTTTTGGGGTTTAGACTGTTGTAGGTTGTGAAATAGCTAACCTATTTCGTTCTCTAGGTTGCCAAACTGCCGAATACGGAAGCTTAGCAAACCTATCAACTCCGTTACGATTCTACGACCAAAGGTGCGGACTTTAAGTGTATAAGTTACGTTTTTCAACGCTTTCAATGTCAGATAATGATAGATTCATGATCTGCGTGTAAATGCACATGTACAAAATGCTTTCTATTTCCTGTTTCGATTAACGTTGTAGAACATGGAATTTCACATACTCTAGGTATACGTAGAAATACCGTATACGTATTTTTTTTCGAGAAAATGCTTGACATGTTTATTTAATGTATGATTATATAGTATATGGATAAAATACTAGTTTGGCGAAAGGAATCGCTGAAATACATGCTCGTGTGTAAATGCCTAGTATGTTGAAATTGTGTATTCTAGAAATACCGCGTATGTGTAAATTTTGAAAATATAATTGTCATGATTAATTGTTGTATGAATACGGTATACGCGGATAAAATAACCGCTTAGCGAAAGAATAGCCCTAATACATGTTTGCTAACATACACTATGTATGTTGGAATAGTGTATTCTAAGTGTTTGTGAAAATGGCTGAATGAGTATAGAATTCTCATTCGTGCTCGCCATGACTAATTGTCATGGATATATGATTGTTGTAATGGCGATATCCCTTTGACGAAAGGATTTGCCCTAAATCACGCCACGGCCAGTATACACTATATGTGCTAAAATGTGTGGCCCAAGTATTTGTGGAAATAGCTGAATGAATATGGAACTTGGTTTCCTGCGTACCATGACTATCCGCCGTGGGTGTACGCGTGTTATGATTGGGGCAACTCCCTAGCGAAAGGATTTGGCCTAATGCCTATGTGATCGACATATGTCATGTATGTTGATGTATGTTTGTTTAAGTGTTTCTTGAAATGTCTGAATGTGTAGTAGTTAGCAAATTGTAATATATAAGGGTGTTGAGATATGATTCTCAACCTCTTTTCACTATGTGTATGATCTCCTTTGATAGTTGTGTGATTAGGATTTTAACATGTACAAACTCATGCTTGTGTTGTGATTCATAACATGCTCAACTGTTTTATGATTTTAACTATGTAATGCATATGTTTAAATTTATATTTATGTTGTATGATCCGTCATGGGTGATGGGGGAGCGGAGCAACGAGTGCGTGCAACAGCCCTGGCAGCCCTAAACGGATAATACCAGACCTTGACTATATGAGTTGAATCTTGATCCATTACTGCTTTATCTACCTGCAATTGATTGTGTTTGGGGCTACGATTATGGCCCAGGCAATCGGTAACGAGATTGAACTCGTGGCTGAGATTCATTTGCCACGTGGGATGTGTTCGACGAACTCGAGTCGTGCGTTGCCTGTCGGCAGTGGCTAGGCCACACGAAGTTGTTTATGCACTTCATGTCGTGCAGCTCAACGGGCGATCGTGCTAGTCGAGCTCGTCAAGTAACCCGATCTGCCTTATGCATGTTCACCCTGTTTGGACGCTACTGCTTGAACCTAGGGTACCAAACTTACCAGTGTGAAACCCCTTTTAACCATGGTACCTCGATCCGCTAAGACGCATGAGCCGGGCATGGTGGTATGGGACACCGTGGTCGAGCTGTCGGCCTACGCTGGGGCCATGTGCCTCCCCGTAGTGACCATTGCGCAACCAAACTCGTGAGCCGAATACGGTGGTATGGGACACTGTATTCGAGCTGTCGATACTTACGGCGAGAACCGAGTACGGTGAGACCTGTGCTCGTGCTGACGGGCGACGAGTCCTCCGTAGTATCTTCGAGTATACTCCAAGGGTCTGTGATTGGCGACGAGTCTTTCACAGCAACTAGAGTATGAGTGGAGCCGAGTACGGTGAGACCTGTACTCGAGCTGATGGCTAGTGATTGAGCCGAGTACGGTGAGACCTGTACTCGAGCTGACGGCCAGCAATTGAGCCGCATACGGTGAGATCTGTATCCGCGCTGACGGGTGACGAGCCCTTTGCGATGCCTTCACTACGCTTCTCAAACCATAATATCATATGAGATTAACTAGGATTGATGACCCTAGAATGGATCATGTTTGGGAATGATACAAGGGAGGTACCTTAGTTTCCCAATACTGCTGTTTGAAATGGACTAATAAAAACTTGGTAATCATGAGCATCATCGCACCGCATGTGCTTTGTAGATGTGGCGCACTGAGGGAGTAAGCATTCGCGAACGTAAGATGATGTCGCTTGAGGGTGGTTTGGCAAGGGCATACAGCATCATGTCATTTCATTTTCGCACTTAACAAGAATAGTTAGAAATGTTTGATTTGTACTGCTTTATCATTACTGCTTGATTGAATTGATAACATGTTAACCTATGCTTTACTGTTCCACTGAGTTGATCACTCACTCCCACGTTACGGGACGGTGTTCCGAACACCCACCAGATTTGTTGAGTTTCAGGTGATGGCGATGCTTATGAAGCAGAGCCGGACTTCTATGATGTGGAGGAGGAGTTCTCCAACATGTAACTTTCTGACAGGCCAATGAAGACCTGGTATTGTATTGACGGGGTTATGGTTCTTGGGATAGAAGGCATTACACTTCCTCACATTTGGTAAATTTTAGAACTGCACTTGTATTTATTTAACCTGGTAATGTTATCTCTCTGGAGACTCATCATAAGTTATATATTTTATCTATCTATCACAGTCTTCCGCTTGCAAACTTAACTGTCTCTGGAGTATGATATGCTGTTTTGGCTTAATCTCACTCATGTTCAATGCACAAATACAGTAAACATTCAATCATCATTCATTTTGTTGCATAAGTGATGTTCTGGAACTCGGGAGTTGAGTTTATGCTCGACCCCCGATTTTCAGGGCGTTACAAGATGGTATCAGAGCATGATTTTGATTAAACCGGACCTGGGTTATGGTCACACTACGCACTCTGACGCACTCTGACTTAGGAGGGAGCGACGAAATGTAGAGAAACGGACTTAGGTTCTCTAATTTCGCCAAATAACACAATTGGTTGGGATCAACCGTAGAGATTGGATCTGTAGGCCTCAATGATTGCACGAAACGATCTCAAATCACCTCTTGGCCGTCACTTGACGGGTTTGAGTCGTTCCCTAGAAATGAATGTTCTTAGGTTGTCGGTCAACCACAACACCAAAGCCTAAAACCCCTTTTACCCAATTTCTTCAAAATCTCTCCTTGCACCACTTCATTCTTTAATTATTTCTAAATCCTTTCATACCAGATATAAATTCTAACGTATAAATGACAAAGAATAATACTTAAACAAAAATTTACTATAAATAGTAAATATATGTATAAATTGGATTTTTTGACCATCTAACTTTGGAATCTAACCAAGTAAATGGGTTAGTTAGATAGATTAGATCCACCTACCCCAAAATCATATGCCACATGTCCTATAAACTCATTTCAGTTTGTAAATTGGCCCCGAAAACGTCTCAAATGGAGTCGGGGGCCACACTATGCAATCCGGGGGGACCCGGGATAGACCCGGGGTACCATTGGCCCCTTGGGAGGGTGGAGAACACCACCCAACTGCGGTGGCACGGCTCCGGACAAGTTGGACCGCGGTGGAACCGCGGTCACCGAGGTGGACCGCGGTCAAACTTGGCCGTACGGGTCGGGCCGGGTCTGGTCTTGGTCGGCCCGACCTCCCCTACCCCCTGGCATGTGCGGTTTTGGCTGGGGTTTGGGATTTTTAGGTCTGGAGCTCCCCTCTCTCTCAAACGCCCCTCCAATCTCTCTTTTCCTCCTATTCTTGCTGTTTTCTCTCTTAAACCTCCACTCCAATCACCCATTTCGTTGTTTCCTGTCCAATCATACATCACTTCATCGTTTACAGCCCTGCCTATCCTCCTACCCTCATCATTCTCTCTCATTTGAGCTCCTACACCCCTCATTTGGAGCTCAAAAACGTGTAACCTCTCTACCCAACCCATCTCTCCACTTTCCTTTACAAATCCCTGTTCTTTGGGCCTCTACAACCACTGTTGAGACCCAAGTTCGTGGAGGACCAAAAACTCCAGCCCCTTTTCTCCCTTTAGGGCCCGTTCGGCCAACTGCGTTAGGTGGGTAAGGTGAATTGAATTGTAAAAGTAATAATAAATGTATGTGTAAAGTATGGTTCCTAGATTGGTGTATCCCATGTTTTCCAATACCATGTTTGGAGTGTGTGCAATTAAAAGTAAATTTCGAGATTTCCTTTCAAATAACACTTAGAAATTCCGATTCCTGGGATTTGGAAATCCCATCTCACACTTTTCGACACCAGGCTCATTTTCCAAAGCCTATACCAATAATTTTGATCCCCACCCACCCTCCTACCAACCATGTCACTCCCAATCCCGAGGTAGGATTAGTAATGCAGTCACATTTAATATAACTTAAGACCACTGGCCAAATAGTGTTGAAGTGATAAAGTCCCTTGATATACATTAACCCACCACACTCTGATAGCTTAAGCTTTTAGAGTAAATGGTTGTTTGACAAATATGGCCCATAGAGTTTGGACCTAGAGCAGTGCTTTGACAGACCTGACGGTATAGGCAATCCAACCAATTAAGAACGTGAACTCTAGAACCCCCTTAGTTGGTTTGAGCATATGTGAAGTGCTCGAGCGTAGCTACATTCATGTTCAGGCAACTCAAATTCCAAACAAACAAACAAACAATTTTCCTTTATTTAAAATGGTATGAAATCATCTAGTGTAGAAGCATAGGCTTTGGATTACAACTAGGGGATTATGCTACTCATACGTTGCGACTAGGCACTAAAGAATGTAAAAGATTCATTATGTTAAGATAATTGGAAAAAAATAATAATAATAAATAAATAAATAAATAAATTTCGTTTGTTGGCTTGATTAGGTTGGAGCGAGACCCCATTCCGTTGTTGAATCCCCTTAATACTTTAGGCTTCCTTAGTAACTCTTAGGGAGCTTGTTTGACGTAGAAACTATTCACGATTAGAGAATTAATGTTAGGTCAAATCAATACGACCCTTAGAATTGCCTTCTCAAGGACTTAGTACAATCGGGAACACGGAGTAGAGAAACTATCCATAAGCGAGGTATTCGCGGTCTGAATCGAATTCTCAATCCTGGTAGTGACCAATGAACCCTATGCTCTGATCAAGCTGAAGGTCGGAATCGACTAGGATTAAGAATTGATATAGCAACTTTCTGTTCTGGCTAGGCAGGAGGTCCATGTATCCGACTCAGACCAACTACACAACATTCCTTCCGTGTTGGCCGAACCACTTGCAACCAAAAGTTTATAACTTCGTCTTTGAAAGGTATTAGGAGTATATAACCAATAGCAACTTTGTCTTTTAGGCCCAAGGAATTACCTAAATGGGCGACAAATAGTTAGGAATTAGGTCCCAAATTACGTGCCATGTCGGCATACATTTTGTCCATATGAATGAAGAAAGATAACCTGCCTGTTAAGCTAGGCATGAATAAATAGGATAAGTCTGGACCGGGATAAAACCCCTTGGTAGGATTAGGCATCTTGCCTCAAACTCACACCTGCCCCTAACATCAACCATATTGCCCATCATTTTTAGCTCCTCTCGATACCCAATAAATTTTAAGGGGGGTAGAACATTATGAGCCCAAGCTAGTTAGGTCACCTAATACACCTCTTTGATCTGGGTGGCGCAGCGGAAACGTGGTGGACCCTACCCCACTGGCCCAGGATCGAATCGGTGCTCAATGAATACGAACATTATAGAAGCCCTAACAAGTTCTACTATGAGAACCCGTTTTAGGATGATTTAGTAAGATTTGATTCACCCTTTCCTTGGACATAGATAATATCGAGGACTCTCTTAGACTAAGACCTTAAGGGCAACTTTAGAATAAACAATTTGAGCCTTTCAATGATGATCATTTCCTACTCTTAGAGAGTGATCGGACTACGGAGTTACTGAAATATACAACTGCGAAATATTCGCGGCTTGACCCAATTCTCAATCCTGGGTGACTACCAGCGGACTCCCTGCTTGACCGAGCAGAAGACCGGGATCTACCAGGACTGGGAAGGGATATGATGAGCCTTCTACCCTGGTCAGGTAGATGATCGATGTATCGGGATCGAGCCCACTATTCTCGTCTCTCCGTGTTGGTCAAACAATGAAAACAACTAACTTACTCTAAATTGTGGGAATTATCGTCAAGCCTCCAAATAGGTAAAGAAATAAATGGTAGCAGACCATCAGGATATGAGAAATGGATAAAGAATTAAGTTTTAAGGGGGGTTAGACTAAAATGAACCAGCTGGTATATACCCTACCACGCGTAAAAACTTGGAATCAATAAGTCTTAGGCGAATGAAATAATAGAAATCTTCCCTTATTACCCTTAGCCAATTTCGGGGACGAAATTTTGTTTTAAGGGGGGTAGATTGTAACATCCCGGATTTTCGCCAACCTAAAATTAGACGTCCTTGGGCGATGGGTCAATCCTAACACAGGTTTAACTTCTCAAACGCTCAATTAAAGCCTCAAATCCCTTTTTAAACAATTTTCTTCACAAATCCCACCCTTCACTACCTTGTGCTTTCAATTTTTCAAAGCACTTTCGCCCTAGACACTATCTTAAACTAGCTAAGTAGTAAAACTTGGATCACTTTATATACAAACTGCAAAGGCCTAAGTACCATCTCAACCAGAAAACAATTAGGATTAAATCCTTTAGAAATTTAACAAAGTTAACTAAGTGCAAAACTCGATTAGCCATGAAATCCGTTGGGATTGCTTTAAATACGATCTGCAAGACCCAAAACTTGCAAAATCAGTGACTCTAGGTTACCCTAAAGTTTAGAACCAAACTCATTTCCCGTCTGCTCTCGGGAATGAAACGAAACTTCGTATTAGGTCTAGACCGCACATCGGGAGTTCGATTAACACGAAGCTAAGGAACTAGGACCGCCTCATTGGGCTTGACAATCATCTCAAAAATCAGATCCAGCCGATGTCCCACGGCCATTCGTTTCGATCCAGAGCGAGGGAGTGTGAAAAACACTATTCCCTTTGAAATTAAAATATCCGGAATAGTGATCTGGCACCATTCGCTTGCGCATCAGTATTAAGCAACCAGACCGTCAGAATCAGACCAAATTACACCCTCGGATCAGGAAAAATTTCAGGAACATTTACATGTACTTGGAATTTCGGATCATGGCCCACTGACCGTTGAACTGAAAGTGGTCCGCCACGTGCGATCTGGGAATCCGATCGAGTTGAAAACGTAATCCCTCATAGATCCATGTGTGGTGAGCTTAAGTCTGACGTTTGGCTCAAGGAGGGCCACCAGAACCTCTCTTTTGAGCTGAAAAAGTGACGAAATACCTATATTAGCAGTAACCTTTGAACAGGAGTCTATTTCGGTGAGTTTTGAGACTATATAAGGACCTTAAACCCTCTCTCATAGCAGCCATATGAATTTGGAATTGAGAGAGGGAAAAGAGAGAGAAAGTGAGGGAGAAGTGGGAGAATCTCCCTGCCGTCGTTCCCTGCCACCACACGGGCTGCACCATCCCTTTCTTGACGCTTTTCCGGCGTTTTTCGGCGTCATTTCTAGGTAAGAAACCCTAACCCTAATCTGTTTTGGGGTTTAGACTGTTGTAGGTTGTGAAATAGCTAACCTATTTCGTTCTCTAGGTTGCCAAACTGCCGAATACGGAAGCTTAGCAAACCTATCAACTCCGTTACGATTCTACGACCAAAGGTGCGGACTTTAAGTGTATAAGTTACGTTTTTCAACGCTTTCAATGTCAGATAATGATAGATTCATGATCTGCGTGTAAATGCACATGTACAAAATGCTTTCCATTTCCTGTTTCGATTAACGTTGTAGAATATGGAATTTCACATACTCTAGGTATACGTAGAAATACCGTATACGTATTTTTTTCGGGAAAATGCTTGACATGTTTATTTAATGTATGATTATATAGTATATGGATAAAATACTAGTTTGGCGAAAGGAATCGCTGAAATACATGCTCGTGTGTAAATGCCTAGTATGTTGAAATTGTGTATTCTAGAAATACCGCGTATGTGTAAATTTTGAAAATATAATTGTCATGATTAATTGTTGTATGAATACGGTATACGCGGATAAAATAACCGCTTAGCGAAAGAATAGCCCTAATACATGTTTGCTAACATACACTATGTATGTTGGAATAGTGTATTCTAAGTGTTTGTGAAAATGGCTGAATGAGTATAGAATTCTCATTCGTGCTCGCCATGACTAATTGTCATGGATATATGATTGTTGTAATGGCGATATCCCTTTGACGAAAGGATTTGCCCTAAATCACGCCACGGCCAGTATACACTATATGTGCTAAAATGTGTGGCCCAAGTATTTGTGGAAATAGCTGAATGAATATGGAACTTGGTTTCCTGCGTACCATGACTATCCGTCGTGGGTGTACGCGTGTTATGATTGGGGCAACTCCCTAGCGAAAGGATTTGGCCTAATGCCTATGTGATCGACATATGTCATGTATGTTGATGTATGTTTGTTTAAGTGTTTCTTGAAATGTCTGAATGTGTAGTAGTTAGCAAATTGTAATATATAAGGGTGTTGAGATATGATTCTCAACCTCTTTTCACTATGTGTATGATCTCCTTTGATAGTTGTGTGATTAGGATTTTAACATGTACAAACTCATGCTTGTGTTGTGATTCATAACATGCTCAACTGTTTTATGATTTTAACTATGTAATGCATATGTTTAAATTTATATTTATGTTGTATGATCCGTCATGGGTGATGGGGGAGCGGAGCAACGAGTGCGTGCAACAGCCCTGGCAGCCCTAAACGGATAATACCAGACCTTGACTATATGAGTTGAATCTTGATCCATTACTGCTTTATCTACCTGCAATTGATTGTGTTTGGGGCTACGATTATGGCCCAGGCAATCGGTAACGAGATTGAACTCGTGGCTGAGATTCATTTGCCACGTGGGATGTGTTCGACGAACTCGAGTCGTGCGTTGCCTGTCGGCAGTGGCTAGGCCACACGAAGTTGTTTATGCACTTCATGTCGTGCAGCTCAACGGGCGATCGTGCTAGTCGAGCTCGTCAAGTAACCCGATCTGCCTTATGCATGTTCACCCTGTTTGGACGCTACTGCTTGAACCTAGGGTACCAAACTTACCAGTGAAACCCCTTTTAACCATGGTACCTCGATCCGCTAAGACGCATGAGCCGGGCATGGTGGTATGGGACACCGTGGTCGAGCTGTCGGCCTACGCTGGGGCCATGTGCCTCCCCGTAGTGACCATTGCGCAACCAAACTCGTGAGCCGAATACGGTGGTATGGGACACTGTATTCGAGCTGTCAATACTTACGACGAGAGCCGAGTACGGTGAGACCTGTGCTCGTGCTGACGGGCGACGAGTCCTCCGTAGTATCTTCGAGTATACTCCAAGGGTCTGTGATTGGCGACGAGTCTTTCACAGCAACTAGAGTATGAGTGGAGCCGAGTACGGTGAGACCTGTACTCGAGCCGACGGCTAGTGATTGAGCCGAGTACGGTGAGACCTGTACTCGAGCTGACGGCCAGCAATTGAGCCGCATACGGTGAGATCTGTATCCGCGCTGACGGGTGACGAGCCCTTTGCGATGCCTTCACTACGCTTCTCAAACCATAATATCGTATGAGATTAACTAGGATTGATGACCCTAGAATGGATCATGTTTGGGAATGATACAAGGGAGGTACCTTAGTTTCCCAATACTGCTGTTTGAAATGGACTAATAAAAACTTGGTAATCATGAGCATCATCGCACCGAATGTGCTTTGTAGATGTGGCGCACTGAGGGAGTAAGCATTCGCGAACGTAAGATGATGTCACTTGAGGGTGGTTTGGCAAGGGCATACAACATCATGTCATTTCATTTTCGCACTTAACAAGAGTAGTTAGAAATGTTTGATTTGTACTGCTTTATCATTACTGCTTGATTGAATTGATAACATGTTAACCTATGCTTTATTGTTCCACTGAGTTGATCACTCACTCCTACGTTACGGGACGGTGTTCCGAACACCCACCAGATTTGTTGAGTTTCAGGTGATGGCGATGCTTATGAAGCAGAGCTGGACTTCTATGATGTGGAGGAGGAGTTCTCCAACATGTAACTTTCTGACAGGCCAATGAAGACCTGGTATTGTATTGACGGGGTTATGGTTCTTGGGATAGAAGGCATTACACTTCCTCACATTTGGTAAATTTTAGAACTGCACTTGTATTTATTTAACCTGGTAATGTTATCACACTCTGGAGACTCATCATAAGTTATATATTTTATCTATCTATCACAGTCTTCCGCTTACAAACTTAACTGTCTCTGGAGTATGATATGTTGTTTTGGCTTAATCTCACTCATGTTCAATGCATAAATACAGTCAACATTCAATCATCATTCATTTTGTTGCATAAGTGATGTTCTGGAACTCGGGAGTTGAGTTTATGCTCGACCCCTGATTTTCAGGGCATTACACACCGTCATATCTCCTTGTTCTAATTTCATGAATTCTGTAACCTTTTGAGCACGCACATAGGCTGGAAAGTATTTATTTTCAAATTTTGTGCAGAATTGGTCCCATGTCCACCTTTCTATGCTCGGGTTCTCCTTAGTCGTAGATTCCCACCAATGATCGGCTTCTCCTTCCAACATATATATTGCTAATTCAGCCTTTTGTTGCTCGTTACATCTCATAGCTGTGAAAATTTTCTCCATCTGCCTTTTCCAACCCTCAGCTTCACTTGGGTTAGGCCCACCTTTAAACGTAGGCGGTCTCTGCCTCTTAAACTTTTCCAATAAGGACCCCGTCCCTTCAGTGGCTACATGCGTCGCTTGAGTCTGCTCCTGAGATTGACTTATAAGCACTTGTGTTCCCATAAATGAGGCAAATCCTTCCATCGCCTGGAGGATCTTGTCAATAATTGTTCCTTACCTAGCTACATCGGGTACTTGAGTCTCCGATGCGGCCCCGAGGTTCATACTTTCATCCGTCATAACCTAGGATAAATAAAGGGGATTATGAATTTTACTGAATAATTTTAAGATTATAAGAAATTAGACGGTTCAATGTAGGCATACATGAAGATCTAAGAGAAGTTGAACTAAAATGTAGTTTAGAACTATGTGCAGAAATTTCTGGTCATAAGGGTGCTATTCTATTTGATATTTTTGATATTTTTAGACATTATTTTAACTTAAAAATTTTTATATAGATACATCTATAAGTATACTATATCTCTGTAAAGTTTCATAATATTTCGACGCCTGCAAAATTTTTAAGAATTCAGAGAGTACACGCTGTCCAGATTTGGACGATTTCTGAACAGATTTTTTTAACATCAAATACACACCTGAAATATCAGTATATTTTAATTTTTATATATTTTTTTATAAAATTATACTTATCAAGCTTCAATTGAGTTTTTGAATCAACTCAATCAGAGTTTTACTTAAATAGTTATGATTTTTCAAAGTCAGACATTTTATATGAATTATTGCTGTCCAACTCAATAAATAGTTAGAAAAATTCTCAGAAATTTCCTAACGTCCAGATTTGATTTTGTATGTTAATATACAGCCTAAATAGGATCTAAGTATTATATTACAATAAATTAAAATGTCCTACTTATGTATTCTAAATTTCTCATCTCCTAGTTAAGGCTATTTATGAAGACTTAGAGCTAAATTTCTATTTTAGGTCCAATGTTTAAGATCAAACCCTGCTTTGATACCAACTTTGTCACGCCCCAAAATTCGGGTACCCGAATAGGGTATCCAGGACCCGAATTTCAGACCCGTGACCTATATAAAAAAAAAAAATAAATAAAAATACAAATAAATTATGGAAATTTCATGTGCATTTATTTTCTCCCACCATAGCCAAAAAAACTTAAAAATTCAAACATATATTAAGATAACTAATTACATACTCTTTTATTACATCGATGCATAATTATTTAACTTAACTTGAAGTGAGAAAATCAAGCTAACATTACTACATTTAGAGTTCTAAAATAAAATAAAATCTATCCTATGTAGAATGACATGCCACGTGCATCAAATCACATTCCATGCTCCACTACTAATAGAAGTACCCTGCATCTTCAAAATATTCATAACCTGAAACAGTTAACACATAATGAGTTGACAACTCAATAGGATCACATCATCCCACGTTGAAAATCTCACAAATATTACCAAATTAAATCTCGACACATTAATCAAAATGAGAAGAACATTGAATATAAAATCATAGTAAATAATAAGACATAATAAGACATTCATGAACATGAAATAAATAAATCATTTAACATAACTTTTCTAAAGATGTTAAGATTTGGAGTGGGCAAAATACTCATGTGTGTTGATCCTTTTAGGGGATGACCCACGGCAGAGCACCGGTGTTGATCCTTTTAGGGTATGACCCTCGGCAGAGCACCGGTATAACCCTTTTAGGGACAAAAGCCCAAGGCAGTGCACCCGTGCGTACTGATCCTTTTAGGCAATCACCCAGGGCAGAGCACCCGTGCTGATCCTTTTGGGAATGACCCTGGGCAGAGCACTCATGTCGTGCTGATCATTTCGGGAATGACCCTGGGCAGAGCACCCGTAAGAATCATTGTACAAAAAAAAAAAAATAATTATTCATATATGATGCATCTAATTTACAAGGAAACATTGTAATAAACAATATCAGATCACCCATAACAATTAATATAGTGATCTTTTTATGGCAGAGTACCCGTAAAAATCATTGCATAAAAATGGTTAACATAAAATACATCTAATTTACAAGGAAGTATGACAGATAGAGTATTTATATTCATATAATAAATATTCATTATCACTACTAGAAAATATTAAATAAAAAAAATGATATTTGCATTGATTCAATCAAATAAAAAATATCTTAATGTCTAGATTAACTAAGGCCATTACTTATGAAATTTTCAAATAAGGAATGATCACCTACCTGTTGTGTATGATGAGAGGACAATAATCTGAAGCGACGTTGATTTCTACGTGTACTAGCTTGGATTGATCAACTCTGAACTCGATGTTGAACCCTTACGTATACTCTCCCTCCTCCTGATTTCTCTTTCCTTCTCAAGATCTTTCTTTTGTGATTTTTTTTTTTTTTTTTTTTTTTTTTGATTTTCTCTTGATGGCATGAGAAATAGGATATAAAAAAATGGTGTCATGTGAGTTAGTGGTTGGGAGTTTAATGGGCAGTTTAGATTGAGAAGTGGGTCCCACCATGATGATGGCAATTATGGGTGATGGGTTCCCATCCGTAACAGTTGTGGAGAAGTGGGAGAGAGAGAGAGAGAGAATCGTGGAGAGAGAGAGAGAGTCGTGGGGAGAGTGTTTCATGGGGTGACGTGCGTCAGCACGTCACCTTGTGGTTTGATTTTTTATTTTTTATTTTTTTATTTTTGAAAATGGGCCCCACAGGCATCATGTGATAGATCCACACCGCTCATTCATTTTGCCCATCAGAGTTAGGGCCTAAGCCCAAAAATGAGGGTTATCCAAAACTCATGTGGGCCACATCATATGTAACGGTGGGTTAACGGTTAACCCACCGTTTTAAAAGAACCGGGTATTACAGCGGATGTCTATCAC
Organism: Magnolia officinalis; assembly: GCA_021015155.1. Lineage (NCBI taxonomy): Eukaryota > Viridiplantae > Streptophyta > Magnoliopsida > Magnoliales > Magnoliaceae > Magnolia > Magnolia officinalis. The sequence continues at coordinate 14,865,888 of JAJHSJ010000003.1, forward strand.
AAGTCACATGTACACATATATAACCATGTCACATATAAAGGGGGTGTGTATAAATAGACAACATTAATAAACACATGTGTCAATGTGGGGCTCACATGTACAATGGATTTCAAAATCCAATAAAATCCCATACGGACCTAATGCAAATCCACCGGACTAAACCCCACCTAATCCCAACCTTTCCAAACGCCTGAAGGAATTTGCAGGGAGCAAATGCAATTTCATCCCATCCAATAGCATGCGTCAAACGCCCATGGGAGCGGATTGCCTTACCCGAGCCAGAGATATCTCTATGCCAGGGGGTGCGTGGGTCCACAGAGATGTCAGTGATAAATTCACTCCGTTCATATGTTTTGAAAGACCACAACAGGATAGGATTCAAAAAATCAGGCAGATCAAAAACTCAGGTGGCTCACACCATACGAAAAGGGGAGCTAACTATAATGTTTACATGCATCCAAACGTTCGTGGAATTATTACCACTCAAGATAGACTTTAGGAACAAATATCGCCCTTAAAATTTATATATAAAAATAAATAAATGAAAAAAAAAAAAAAAAAAAAAACTCCGGTCACTGCCAAAGTTCCATCCCCACTGTTTTGTATGGTATGGCCCACATGAGTTTTGGGTTAGCTGATTTTTAAAATCCTATCTTACTCTTGGTCTTTCGAACATATGGGCAGAGTGATTTTTCCACGAACATCTTTACGGACCCACGCAGCTCCAGGGTCACCGGCAATCCGCTCCACATCTGATGGGAGCGGATTGGTTGTTACCTGGTGTTACACTTATTGTGGTGATCACCTTGATGATTTGTTGTGGATCCACACTATCTATTTATTTCTTCAGCCCGTTTTAAGAAGGGTCCAAAATTTATGCAGGTAGAGCACACTCTTTCCTGTGGTGATTAAGTGCCTCATCATTAAAATTTCCAAAGTGCCCATCGTATGGTTGTTGGTAGTGTTTATTGCAATCCAACATCTTAATAATGTCAAGAAGATCTAAATTGAAGGGAAAATATAAAGTTCTGATTGACCGAAAGCATTGTGGCGCAAAAAAAATATTTAATGGCCATTCATTGTTTCTAATGGTATGGTCTCACTGAGATTTGGATCTTCTTAAGGTTTGGGAAATGAAATGAAAAAATAAATGGCCACCGTGGATATACAACAAATACATCGAGGTGGCCTCACATGATTAGGGTAACACCCAGCCAATCCGCTCCCACTCTGATCACTCTGCGCGCCGACGAAACTGCAACGCATTAGTGATTAACACCGAATCGGATTGTGTACTGAGTTACTCAGTATGCTCTCATCCTATTGAGTAAACTCGGTTGGGCCCACCGTTAATGCATGTGGTTTATCCACGCAGTCCATCCATTTTTTCAGATCATTTTAGGGGTTAACTCAAAAATTAAAGCATATACAAAGCTTAAGTGTACTATGCCACAGGAAACAATGGAAATATTGATTTCCACGGTGGCCTCCATTGATGCTTATTTGTCATCCAATCTGTTCATAAGATCACACAGGACATGGATGAAGGGAAAACACAAATATCATCTTGATCTAAAACTTCTATGATCCCTAAGAACTTTTGAACGGTACAGGTTCATTTCACTCTGTTTCCAGTGGTGTGGTCCACTCGAGCTTTTTATATGCTTAATTTTTTTTTTAAGCACTATAATTATCTGATAAAATGAATGAACGGAGTGGAAGGAAAAAATGCATGAATGACGGCGGCCCACAGATTTTACTCGTACTCAGTTACTCGATATGCAATCCGCTTCCGGTTAACACCTGCTCCCTGATGCTGGGACCGGATTGGGTGCTGCCCCCTCCCGTCCTGAGATAGGACCGGCCGGGGCTTTGAGTGATGTATGGATTTTATCCACATCATTCATCTATTTTTAGATATCAATTTTTAGTATAAGTTAAAAAGTGAGGTAGATCCAAAGCTCAAGTAGACCACGCTATAGGAAATAATGGTGCTAGTGACACCTGTAATAACTCTAAAATTTGGTGCAACTAAAAAATTAAAATAAATATTTAAAAATTTTATTTTTAAATAAAAAAATTAAAAAACAAGTTAATGGTCAAGTTGGTAAAGACATTCTTAATTGAGAGAGAGGTTTAATGATCGATTCTTTTAGTAATAATAGTATATTTTTTTTATCAAATGTCAAAAAAAATTCAAATTCAGGATAAGGGAAGATGTATCTTATGAGAATTTTCTTTCAAAAGGAATACGAAAGGTTTCTGCATTAAAAAAAAAAAAAAAAAAAAAAAAAAAAAAAAAAAAAAAGGAGATACGAAGCCCTAAAGTAAAAGGAAGAGGAAATTTTAAGAAGGCTCGATCAAGCAAGTTCTAATCGTTAGATCTTTTTAATTTTTTTATTATGTTGTTAATTTCTTCTTAATCTATACAATGGATGGTGTGGATGATCCACACCATCATCATATAGGTGTGTAGAGTCAATTTTAATAAAGTGATGTTTTTATGATTTCAGATATAGTTAGTAATATTTTAGGAATATATTGAATGAATGAAATCTAATTGTGCTAAGATAAATCTGTATGGATCATATAATCCTTAAGGCCAAAATATATAAGGGCCATAATTTTTAGATCAATCTAACAATCAGATAGGCCACATTAGTCAGATATAAAAGTGTTTAATAAAGGAATCTTAAATTTTTGCGCAAGTGTTGGTATCACTTGGCGTAGAAGGTCGAGATGGGCCATCAGTGTATGTGTGGTTAGATCCACACCATCCATCTAATGTGTAGAGGCAAAACATGATAATACCTCAAGAATCCGGATGATCCAATCATCCGGTGGGCCACCCCGATTAATTAATTAACATTCAATTTCAAGATCTTAAAAAGAAAATCTAAATCTTGATAATTAAATTTACATAAACATATAATTTTAATTATTTGATTATTTAAGATTTGGCCACCTAGGATGTATATCAAAGTTAGGCCCCACCATGTAATAAAAATATATGAATAATAATGTTGTTGATATAACTGATAGGATCTCTGAATTCAAACCAACCTAATTACCTTGTGGATTCTACACTACCAGACTCAGGTAAGTAATCCAACTTGTCTCATAATTCATGAAAATTAAAATAAATCGTTTGTGATTGTTTGATTGATTGATATACTGATTTGAGTATTTTGTTATGATAATTGTATGCTAAATTCATATGTAAATATTCTGATCCAGACAAATATTATGCCAAATATGAAAACGATATATTCATATACTATCTATCATTCATTACATTTACATTATGCATGGTCGATCCTAGAGACCCTTCCTAGAAGAAATGTCGATCCTGGTAGAGCATTACCAGATGCGGCTATTCCCAAGCCTACCGAAAGGTGGAAGCCTACCCAGCGGGTGGATGCAGGTTGACGACCTCTAACCCAAGCAGATGGACGATCACCTCATCTGATGCATTCATATATCATTTGCATCCATATCATTTTACATCCATTTTTATGTTATTTTAATTGCTATGATTATAAATCATGTTGGGTTATTTCACTAAGCCTGACCAACTTACCTTTTTATTAATGAAAAAATCGTACAGAGGAGCCATTAGTAGATGATGTGGCGCAATAACCGGAAGGATCTACCGTACCTGAAAACAACTCATGTGAAACGTGGCCATACTTATCTGAAGATAAAGTGGCGGCATTAGACAATTTCTAATTATGTGATTTATTTGTTAGCATAGTTTGATTAACGTGTAATGTACATTGTTATTGATTTTGAGATTTTAATGAATTATTTAGATTTATTTCATTGAAACAATGTTAGAATGAAATAAACATAATTATATTACGATGATATAATAAATGAATGATTTTAAAGTTTTATTTTATTTTAAGGGTTGTCAAGATTTATATATGCCTGGTTGATTGGTGCTAGATGTTATGTATGTGTGATTGAGATTATGGTGGAACTTAAATTGAATATAATTATTAGCTCTGATTAAGCTGATTAAGGAATTAAATTAGTACACTTTGTGTACGAGTTACGAACTGAAACTCGGGTCTGAGGGTGCACGATCTGTACCCGAATTTCAAGTCGTGATAAAATGGTATCAGAGAGAGGTCTTTTCTAGAACTTAGAGTGACCTGTAGGCTATTTACCTAATTAAATTTTATAAATTGTAGACCCATGAAATTAGAAACATTTCATTAGAATATACCTCTTGATTGATGTATGGATTGATGAACTTAGAGACCCAAAATTAAGTTCTTATTAATTTTTGCTGAACGTAGAAATAAGAATTTAGATTCTTTATACTCTTATTTGAATATATTTTAGATTAAGATGGATTAATATAACGAAAATAAATTTTAAAGATATTTTAATTCACAAAATTCTGCTGGACAGCAATAGGCAGCAAGAATTACCCAACTTATAAAATTCATAACTATAAAAGTACTACTCCGATTGAGGCGATTCAAAAGCCTGATCGAAGATAGACAAGTATATATTAAGATAAAAATAATAATAAAATTTGACTCTCATAGTAAATATACTGATCTAGTGATTTAGTACGGGCTGGTCATAAATCATCAAATTCTGGATAGGACTAACTGCAGGAATTTTAAATATTTTTACAGTTGGAATTTTTATCTAAGATTTTGCAGAGACATATTAAATTTATAATAAGATCTCCATATAAATTTTTAACCTAATACGAAATTTTAAAGTATAATAAAATGTAATATAAACAACAATCATCAAACCAAAAATCAATCTGCCCATACTGTCTTTCTATAGATTTAATTAACAGAATTTTTTATTTTAATAATTACCTTTGGTTAAATAAATATTTCTATTTGAATTATTTTATTTAATATATATATATATATATATATATATATATATATTAAGTATATAAAAAAAACCATAATCTCTACTAAAATTTAAAAATTCCTTCTTATATGATCATAAGTCCATATTTGGTGGAAAAAAAAAATTACTAAAAAAAATATAAGAAGAAAAAAATAATTAAATATCAAACTCACTAGAACCTTTTTCAGGTATAGGACAACATCTTCCTCAAATTTCAAGGTATGGAAAAATTATTTCTAATTTTCTAACAAATTTCAACATTATATAGTGAAAATCTGAACCAATTTAGTATCCCTGATCAAACTAGATAAAATTATTTCTCAAAATAATTCCCGAATATTTTTTGAGTGATGTACATACCCCTAAACAACTCCATAAAATTTTATGATGATTTGAGTTGTAAAGAAATTATAAACATTCAAGCACTAGGCTATAAACGATAGGAACGACTGTTGGACAGTAGGATTTTCCTCCCTTAGAAGCGATGAAAACCTTAGTAAAACTAATAATTTTAATCTGATTTTTTTTTTTCACTATATAATTAATGGCATACTTTCCAAATTTCAAGTCATTCTGACTTTTGATTCGAATGTTAAAATTTTGTAAATAACATTGTGTCTGTGAATCCAAATTTAAAATATTCAATTTATTATTTTGGGAGATGCAATACATAAAATCATTGATTGTTATGATATCTGAAACTTAGAAACCCAACCTAGGACTCCCATAATATATTTTTTTTAATAACGATAAAAAAAAAAATTGCCCATCATATTTTGTTAAATAATGAAAATCACATGATTTGAAAAAAGAACTCATAACTAATTAAGTACACGTCCAATTAAGGTGATTCAAAGGCCACATCGTATATTGATAAATCGAGTTCAAAAGAAAATAATTAAGAAACTGGAAATTTAAAAATTTTCAAACCAAATTTAGTTTTATGTTTAACTGGAAAAAAAAAAAAAACATTTATTTCTAGATAACCCTCACTATTTGAATTTTTGAATTTTCTATAAATCTTATTTTTTGACAAAATTTTACATACTTATAAATTTGCCACTAAAAAAACTAAGAGATTAATCCAGTATTTAAAATCATACATAACGTATGCGTGACCAACGCTATTAAAACAAGGAAATTTTGAGATGTTAATTTCTAAATCTCGAGGATGAGATCTTATTTTAAGGGGGGTAAAATGTAACAACCCTAAATTTTGGTGCATTAAAAAATTTAAAATAAATATTTAAAAAATTTATTTTTAAATAAAAAATAAAAAACAAGTCAATAGTCGAGTTGGTAAAGACATTCTTAATTGAGAGAGAGGTTTAAGGATCGATTCTTAGAGTAATAATAATAATTCTTTTATCAAATGTCTAAAAAAAATTCAAATTCAGGATAAAGGAAGATGTGCTCATCCTATCTTATGAGAATTTTCTTTAAAAAGGAATACGAAAGGTTTCTGCATTTTTTTTTTTTAAAAAAAAAAAAAAAAAAAAAAAAAAAAGATAGGAAGCCCTAAAGTAAAAGGAAGAGGAAATTCTAAGAAGGCTCGATCAGGTAAGTTTTAATCGTTAGATCTTTTTAATTTTTTATTATGTTGTTAATTTCTTCTTGATTTATAAAATGGATGGAGTGGATCATCCACACCATCATCGTATAGGTGTGTAGAGTTAATTTTAATAAAGTGATGTTTTTATGATTTCAGATATAGTTAGTAATATTTTAGGAATATATTGAATAGATGAAATCTGATTGTGCTAAGATAGATCTGTATGAATCATATGATCCTTAAGGCCAAAATTTATAAGGGCCATAATTTTTATATCAATCTGACATCAAATAGGCCACATTAGTCAGATCTAAAAGTATTTAATAAAGAAATCTTAGATTTTTGCGCAAGTAATGGTATCATTTGGCGTAGAAGGTCGAGATGGGCCATCGGTGTATGTGTGGTTAGATCCACACCATCCATCTAATGTGTAGAGGCAAAACATGATAATACCTCAAGAATCTGAATGATCCAATCATCCGGTGGGCCACCCCGATTAATTAATTAACATTCAATTTCAGGATATTAAAAAGAAAATCTAAATCTTGATAATTAAATTTACATAAACATATAATTTTAATTATTTGATTATTAAAGATTTGGCCACGTAGGGTGTATATCAAAGGTGGGCCCCACCATGTAATAAAAATATATGAATAATAATGTTGTTGATATAACTGATAGGATCTCTGAATTTAAACCAACCTAATTACCTTGTGGATTCTACACTACCAGACTTAGGTGAGTAACCCAACTTGTCTTATAATTCATTAAAATTAAAATAAATCGTTTGTGATTGTTTAATTGATTGATATACTGATTTGAGTATATTTTTTTATGATAATTGTATACTAAATTCATATGTGAATATTCTGATCCAGACAACTATGCCAAATATGAAAATGATACATTCATACAGTATCCATCATTCATTACATTTACATGATGCATGATCGATCCTAGGGGTCCTCCCTGAAAGAAATGTCGATCCTTGGTAGAGCGTTACCAGATGCGGGCTATGCCCAAGCCTACCGAAAGGTGGAAGCCTACCCAGCAGGTGGATGCGGTTTGACGACCTCCAACCCAAGCAGATGGATGATCACCCCATCTGATGCATTCATATATTATTGGCATCCATATCATTTTACATCCACTTTTATGTTATTTTAATTGCTATGATTATAAACCATGCTGGGTTATTTCACTAAGCCTGGCCAGCTTACCTTTTTATTGATGGAAAAACCGTACAAAATAGCCATTAGTAGATGATGTGGCGCAAGAATCAGAAGGATCTACCGTACCTGAACACAACCCATGTGAAACGTGGCCATACTTATCTGAAGATAAAGTGGTAGCATTAGACAATTTTTAATTATGTGATTTATTTTTTAGCATAGTTTGATTAACTTGTAATGTACATTGTTATTAATTTTGAGATTTTAATGAATTATTTAATTTATTTCATTGAAACAATGTTAGAATGGAATAAACATAATTATAGTACGATGATATAATAAATGAATGATTTTAAAGTTTTATTTTATTTTAAGGGTTGTCAAGATTTATATATGCCTGTTTGATTGGTGCCAGATGTTATGTATGTGTGATTGAGATTATGGTGGAACTTAGATTGAATATATTATCAGCTCTGATTAAACTGATTAAGGAATTAAATTAGTACACTTTGTGTATGAGTTACAAACTGAAACTCGGGTCTGAGGGTGCACACTTTGTACCCAGATTTCGGGGCGTGACAACACTCACCATTGAAACCTCCTTGATCGTGATATTTTTTTGCCGTCTAAACTGCTCATAAGGTCACATGTACCTGGATGAAGAGAAAACACAAATATCAGCTTTGTTGATGCAAAAAACTGTTGTGTCCTCTTCCCACGTCTTACCACCTGCACAAGAAGGAGACAAGGGAGACCCTGGCTCAAGCCGGGGAACCTCCGATGCTAAAGTCAGCGATAGGACTGTGCGAGAGGAGGGTTTTAGAGAGAGTTTTCTTTGTACCTTTCATCGTGGAGGTTTCTTGTTTTTATAGGAATGGGGGGTCCCGTCATGCAGGGATTCTCTTCTGAATATCTCGGAATTTGATTTCGTTGTAATCTGTTTATTGATTTTGCCCGATCCCGAGATCTTCGGGGTCGGGAATCCTTTCATAAGATTTTCGGGACGATATTTATATTTACACCATCTCTAATAATAACCGAGTCTCGGCTGGCTACAAGGATGGGGCTTTTTTCCTTCTGTCGGATGAGATAGGGTCGGTTTATAACCGATATCCTTTCTTAATCCGATAGCCGACACTGTAATTGACTTAATATGGGACTGTTTTATGGTCAGTCAGGAGACTTCTAACATTTGGGTCTTAATCGGTCCCTTTAACGTTGCTGCCTCGTTGTCCGAGTCAACTTTATGCATCTTATGTATTTCGCCTATGGCTCACGACTCTGTAAATCTCGATCGAGGTTCATTCCTCACTATCTGAGCTAAGTCTCTGCTTGAGGCATTTAATTCTTTTGCCTCAGTTGGGCTTGTTGCCTCAAGTATCCCAGGCAGTGTAAATAGAGTTGGTCCATTCCATAACCGGGTCTCCGGACTTGTCATATTCTTCCACAACAGTAAGCCCCCTTACTCCTTATGTCAACTATATTGATGCTAAGGAGTAAAGAGTTGTTGAATCGGTTTGAATTGGAGACCGATGTTATGATGGAACATTTAATACTCCTTGCATCGCCCATAACGGACGTCGATTCATTGCCCGAGGCCACACGTGTGGACATCCGTCAGAGTTCTTTTTCGGCTTATTAGCACTGGACGCGTGGTGTGTACGGTTCTTTCGTCAGTCGGCGTGCGCTACGTGTCGGGCGGGGGAGTCGAAACGACCGTCGATTCGACTCCTCCTTAAATGCCCCTGCCATGTGGTTGGGCTATAAAAGGAGGAGCGGGATACCCCTTCCTCATTTTCGTGCATTTCCTCCTCTTCCCATTTTCATTTTCGTAGTTCTTCTGCCCTTTGCCATTCGTTCTTCCTCTTTTCCAGTCCGTATCGCCATCTCCAGTGAGTTCCAAACTCTCACCCTCCCTTTATTTTTGAATTTCGATGGCAATGTGTGGCTCTCAGAGTCTCCTGGAGGGAGTTTCTAATGACGAGGATGAAGCGAGGCATTTCTAGAATGTCTCGAAATTGCCCTCGCTACTGGCGGAGATGGTCGTTAGTGCCAACGAAGCCTTCCAGTATTCGGAGAGGGTAACTGGGACTTCAGCGGAGTGTCTTGCTTCAGCAGGTCCTTCTCGTGGAGGTATGTCGCTGGTGACTGCCTCTAAGAGACCTAATCCTCCTAGAGACGACATGGAGGAGGAGGATGAGGAGATTGAGGGAACCACTGAGTCAGTTCCATTAGGAGGTTGGCACGGGCTGTTGAATCGACTGCCGAGGAAGGGGGAGCCCACCAAGGAAGGCGAGGTCGGAGACGAGCAAAGGGGTCTGGTCCCTTCGGTCTTAACTGAGGCGGACCTGGATATGATTAGAGTCGAGTATCATATCCCGAACTCAGTCATCCTTCGTCTTCCTCTGCCGAGTGAGTTACCCGACTATCCTCCTGCCGGGATACCGAGTCGGCATGTCCTTTCTCTATCATTCTTTGCTACGTTACTTTTGAGTTTGAACAAATGCGTTTTGCAGATATCCCCAAGAAAAGGCCAAAGCTAGAAGCCGACGCTCTAACTCGGATCAAGGATCTGAGGACGCTAAGTCTGGAGGATCGGTCTTAGAAGGTTCTTCTTCAGCCGGAGCGCCTTTTTCTCTCGGGTTTGGACTCAGCCGTGACAGGTATTTCCTGTATTCTTAATGCATATCCTCGAATTTCGTCTAATTTCGTGCTTTACTAATGTAGAGATGGTTGAGGCTCGGCCCTTTCTAAAGCCTGCTTCCAAAATGAAGGCCCCTCCGAGGTCGGCGATTCTGTCGGAGACTCGGCCTTCAAAGAAACCGAAGGCGGCTCCAAAGGTTAAGGGGCCAACCGCCCCGGTCATCCCGATCGTGGTCATACTCTCTGACCTGGAGGAAAGGGCGGAGGAGGCGGATGCGGTAGCTACCAAGGCCTAGGTGGCTCCTGAGCGAGGACCTATTGTATAGCAGGTCTTAGAGCCGAGAGAGGAGCAGAGAGGGGAGACCTCTAGAGGGGAGATGACTCAACAGGAGCCTTCGCTCTTCCAGCGGGCTGTGTCGGACATGGTCCCTTGGGCCATCTCTCATGGGGGTGAGAGAGACTTTGCTGGCTTCTTTACCTCCCCCTCAAGGTAGACTCTCGCTCATGCGGCGAAGGTGCTGCTCGAGGTAATTCTTTTGATCCCGTGATTTGTCTTGAGCCTCGCTCTTGTCTCGGGAACTTAATTCTGACCTTTAGTTTTCCTTTTGCACTTTGCCCCTTGTGTGCTTAGGGTGGCTCGGATCTCGTCGACGCTGAGAAGAAAGTGGCGGAATTGGAGGCACAACTCGAAGCTGCCATGGCTCGGGTTGGACTGCTATCGGGTGACTTGGGACTTGCCAGGAAGGCCACCGATGATGTATGGCCGAGTGTGCCCATGTAGCCTTGCTATTGAAAGAAGCTCAGGAGGAGGGTCGGCGACTCCATCAGGCTCACGCATCTTGCGATGAAAGGCTGACTAGGGTCAAAGTTGAGGTCGGGGCAACCATTGAACGAGGCAAAGATCAGGCAAAGGATTAAGCCAAAAAGGCTTTCCTTGAGTCCCAGGAGTTTTCGGAAGAGAGGGATCGCTTGTATCAGGAAGGGTACACCAAATGTATCCGAGTGATGAAGCAATCCTCTCCCGACCTTGATCTCTCAGGATTCAATGAAGATGCTGTTGGATCTGAGGGTCCAGAGGCTGAGTCTGTTGACGCGGCGTCTATTATCACGGTTGAGTCTGAAGCAGCTCTCGAGGTGGACTCAGAGATTGTCCCGAGCGGTGGCGACAGCTGAATCCGAGCCACCTCCTGTGTTAGCTCCTAATGAACCTTAGGGCTAGTATGATGTCAAGCACTTTAAGCACATTAAGCTTTAAGCACTTCAAACACACCAAGCTTCAAGGCGGGCCCGAGAGCATCTGCAACCGAGAGAGGATTTCGCATGTCGCGACCGACTGTTTTTGCCTTTATTTCTGTTATTCCTTTAATGTAATGCTAAAGTATAGTCAAATGTAATCCGATGTAACACTTTACACTGATGAATGAATATATTTGATTTTTTCTTATTCACTCGACTCAGTTTACATGTTTTTCAATCTTCGCTTTTTTGAGTCTTCCCAAACGCTACAATTGTCTTACCTAAGGGTAGTAGGCTTTTAGATGTTCGGCATTCCAAGGATGAGGTAGTAATTGCCCCATTAGGTCTTCCAATCGATACGTTCCAGGTCGGATGGTGCTTGAGACGACATAGGGCCCTTCCCAATCGGGTCCCAGTATGCCTGCGCCAACTTCCTTGGTGTTTAGGAACATTTTTTGAAGGATCATGTCCCCGACTCAAAAACGTCTGACCTTGACTCAGACATTATAAAACCTAGCTACTTGCCGTTGCCGAGCCATCACTCGTAGTCAAGCTCTTTCCCTCTGTTCTTCCACAAGGTCGAGTCCGAGAGCTAGGAGTTCTTCATTATCTCTTTCATTAAATGAGCTGACTCGAGCTGAAGACAATCCTATCTCGACCAGGGTGACAGCTTCCGATCCGTACGCAAGGGAAAAAAGAGTTTCTCCTGTTGCAGTTTGAGCAATGGTTCGGTATGCCCATAGTATCTTCGAGAGTTCTTTAGCCTATGCTCCTTTGGATCGGTCGAGCTTGGTTTAGAGATGTTGTTTAATGATTTTGTTGACTGCCTCAACCTGTCCGTTTGTCTGAGGATGATGAGGGGACGAATAGACATTCCTAATTCTGAGATTGCCACACATTTCTCGATACTGCCTGTTATCAAACTGCTTTCCGTTATCCGATATAATGGTCCAAGGTATTCCGAATCGGTAGATGACGTTTTTCTAACAAAGTCTGTAATCTTTTGTTTGGTTATCCTAGCGAATGGCTCGACTTCGGCCCACTTCGTGAAGTAGTTTACAGCAACGATGGCAAACTTGGTATGTCTTTTCCCCAAAGGGAGCGGTCCAATGATGTCGATTCCCCACTGTGCGAATGGCTAAGGACCGGCCATGAGAGTTAGTTCTTCGGGAGGTTGTCTCGGAACGACCGCAAATTGTTGACATTATATTGCAGTTTTGCATGAGTTTGCGCGCGTCGTGCTGAATGGTCGGCTAGTAATATCCTTGACGTAAAACCTTGTGCCCAAGTGATCGTCCTCCTGAGTGATTTTCGTAAAAACCCTTGTGGATCTCCCGCAGTACATAATCAGCCTTGTTGGGATTTAGGCATCGTAGCAATGGAGCAAAAAATCTTTTTTAATACAATACTCCATTGAGTATGGTATAACGAGAGGCTCGAATTTTCAATTGTCGGGCCTCAGCACCATCCTCGGACAACTCTCTACTGCCGAGATATCGGACGATCGGGTCAATCCATGTAGGTTCTGGATCGATTGTATGTACCATCGAGCTAACCATATCACTGATATTCGGTTTAGCAACGTATTCGATCGGGACAGACCTGGGTATGTCATCCTCGTCGGCAGAGGCAAGTTTCGCCAAAAGGTCAGCTTTAGTATTTTCTGTTCGAGGTATCCGAGTGACAATACATAACTGAAAACTTTCGATCAACTCTTTGACTTTCTTCATGTATGCTTTGAGCTGCTCTTTTCATGTCTGATACACACTAGTGACCTGATTGACGACCAATTGCGAATCCCTGAAGACGTTAAGATGAGTCATGGCTAGACTGGTTGCGAGTCAGAGGCCGAGCAACAAGGCTTCGTATTCTGCTGTATTGTTGGAGGCTTGAAATCCAAGTCTTAAGGCATACTGCATGTAGGTTTGATCCGAAGTTTCTAAGATGACTCCTGCCCCGCTTGCCTTAGAATTGGAAGAGCCATCGACATACAACTTCCAGGGTTCCGGGGTGGGCGAGGACGTGGGAGAAGCTGTTTTGATTGATTAATTGATTCATCTCCAAGCGTGGTAGGTAGATTGACCGATGGTGTTACTTCGGCTATGAAGTCAGCTACAGCCTATCCCTTAATAGCTACTCTCGGCTTATATTGGATATCAAATCGCTGAGCTCGATAGCCCGCTTTGTTAGTCAGCCGGATGCTTCTGGTTTTGGAAGGATCTGATGCAGTGGGAGGTCGGTCATAATGATGATCGTATGAGCTTGAAAATATGGTCAAAGTCGTCGCGAAGAAACAACTAAGACCAAGGCCACCTTCTCTAAAGGAGGGTATCTTGTTTCTGCTGGTAACAGTGCTTTGCTGATGTAATTGACCGGCAGTTGCTTTCCTCCGTATTCGCGTATCAGAGCCGAACTAACAACTGCGTTGGATACTGCCAGGTATAGTAACAGAGTTTCCCCTGGCTCAGGTTTTGACAAGAGAGGTGGGGATCTGAGATAGGACTTCAATTACTGGAACACTGCTTCGCACTCTTCCGTCCAATCTAACGTTTGTCATCCCTTCAATTGCTTGAAGAATGAGAGGCATTTGTCGGTAGCTCGGGAGAGGAAATGGTTGAGTGCGACTACTCGTCCAGTCAGCCTTTGTACGTCTTTGATTGTTCTTGGAGACTTCATGTCGATCAGTACTTTAATTTTCTTTGGGTTCGTTTCGATCCCTTGTTGTTTGACAAGGAATCCAAGGAACTTTCCCGAGCTTACACCAAAATCACACTTTCTCGGATTTAACTTCATTTGGAATTTACAAAGAATTAAGAACATCTCTTCTAGGTCTGCTATAGGATCTGCCGCGTGTACACTTTTGACAAGCATGTCATCAATATATACTTCCATGGTTCGGCCAATCTACCGAGCAAACATTTTGTTCACTAATCGCTGATAGGTCACTCTAGTGTTCTTTAAACCAAATGGCATCACACGGTAACAATAAAGTCCTTTATTATTGACAAAGGTAGTCTTAGATTTATCAGATTGATGCGTTACAATTTGATTGTATCCAGAGTAAGCATCTATAAAGCTAAGGAGTTCATGCCCTGCCGTGCTATCTATCAGCTGATCGATTCTCGGAAGAGGGAAGCTATCCTTTGGGCAGGCTTTGTTTAGGTCGGTATAGTCAATATAGACTCGCCACTTCCCATTGGCCTTTTTCACAAGTACAACATTAGTTACCCATTCCGGATGGTATATCTCTTCTATGAATTTGGCTTTGAGGAGCTTCCTGACCTCTTCTTTAATGATAGCGTACCTTTTAGGGCCGAGGGGACGTCGCTTCTATCGAATTGGCCGATAGGTCGGATCAATGTGAATTGGTGAGTCATCACCGACGGATTAATTCCTGGCATGTCTTCATGGCTCCATGCGAACACATTAGCATATCGTCGGAGTAAAGCTATCATCTTGTCTTTCAGGGGAGACTGCAGAGACGAGCCAATCTGTACTGTTTTGGATTCGTCTGTCTCGACCAAAGGCACCATGATAAGATTCTCCATCGGTTGCCCTCGCTCATGGGTCTTGGTACGAGGATCCAATGATTCAATCGTGGATACCTCGGCTGGAGCTTTTAAGGCCGTGGTATAACAGCATTTTGCATCCTGTTGGTCGCCTTTAACGATTCCTACTCCCGATTCGGTCGGGAATTTCATGGAAAAGTGGTAGGTCGACACCATAGCTTGGAGAAGACATAGAGAAGGTCGGCCGAGTATCACATTGTAAACTGATGGCTGATCGACTATCAGAAAGTCGACCATTATTGTCGCTTGGTGGGGAGGATTCCCCGCAGTGAAAGGTAACGAAATGACTCCCTCAGGGAGTGTTCGTTCTCTCGAGAAGCCGATCAATGGGGTGTGAACCGGCCATAAAGTTGATCGTTCGATTCCCATCTTGTCGAATGCTTGAGTGAACAATACATCTGCAGACGATCCTGTGTCGACGAGAATACGGAATACCTTGCAGTTCGCTATAGTCAGCGTGACGACCAATGCATCATCTTGTGGATGATAGATGCCTCGGGCGTCTTCGTCGGTGAAGGATATGCAGTATCTTTCCATTTTCTTTTCTTTCAGGGGCCGAGACAATATCAGGATCTCGGACTCGGGTTGACTGATGTTCCTAGCATGATTTTTCTGAGCATTGTTTGAGTCGCCCCCGCCTAGGGGACAACCTACAATTAGTCAGATTTCCTCAGTGGGTCAGTTATTACCTTGACATTCGTCTGTTGTCTCGGTCCTATCGACATGCTCTCTGAGTCGGCCTTCTCGGATGAGCCTCTCGATTTCTTCTTTTAAGTGATAATAATCACTTATATTGTGCCCGTGATCACGATGATAATGACAATATTTATCCTTATTCTGTCGATTCGGGTTACCTCGGAGTTTATTTGGCCAATTGACAAATCCTTCGCCCTTAATTTCCATCAAAACCTACTCTTGTGACTTATTGAGAGGGGTATACGTTGCGAATTTACGGTCTGTCTGTTTACCCGACTTATACTCATCACTTGTTCGATCGCCTTTACGCTTTTTTTCACTAGCTAAGTCAACTTCTTTTTTGGCTGACTCTTTGGCAGGGGCTTTCGCGTTCTGAGCGGCTTCACGCAAGTTCTGAGTTTCTTCAGCATCTGCATACTTGTCTGACCGGGCCATGAATTCTGCCAGAGTCATCGGTGGATTTTTATCCAGGGACGTCAGAAACGGTTTGTCTCTGACGCCTTGTATGATTGAGTTGAGCGCTATCTCGTCTGAATGTTTTCGAACCTGGAGTGATTCAAAATTGAAGCGCTTGATATAATCTTTCAGTAATTCTCCTTCTCTTTGAACTATGTTGTTCAAATGCGCGGGCAGTTTCAGCTTCTTTTTTCCACCAATGAAGTTAGTGACGAAGGCATCACTAAGCTCTGTAAATGAGCCAATGGACTTTGGTTTCAACTGTTTGAACCAAAGTCGAGCTACATTCACCAAAGTGAGGGAGAAGGCTCGGCACATCACAGCATCCGAGGCATCATGTAGTTCCATATACGTCCGAAAAGATTCGATATGCTCTGTTGGGTCGGTTTTTCCAGTGAAGGGTGTAATCTGCAAAAGACGAAACCGCTCTGGTAACCGAGCTTGCATTACCTCCTCTACGAATGGGGATGCTTGTGCCTCGGACCTTATTTGATGTGTATCTCGGCCTTGTTTCATATATGCAATCTCTTCTCATACTCCCATCCTAAAGTCCTGGAGGTAGGCTTTCCAGGGCTCGTCGCTTTCTGCACTCCCCTCAACCGGAGGCCTGCTGCGCCTTCTTCGATTTATTTCATGTCGAAGATCGGTGTCACGCAGCGGGGAGGGGGGGTCACAGAATGAGCGGGTACTGGTTCAGACGGGCCATGGTGCCGACTTTGCTGAGGAGCAGATTGTGGAACAACAGGTTGGGGGTTGGTGAATTGCTATGGAGCATGCGTCGCCTGACCTTCATTACAAGGTGGTAGCGGGAGCTGTTAGCGATGAATTTGTTCTAACATTTGTTTCATGACGTTTATATCAGATCTGAGTTCTTGAAACTCCTTGTCCAACCATTCGTTACCTCGGTTCCGCTGGGTATTCTTAGTGGCGACAGAGGTTGTCGAGCGAGTAACAGAACCCTGTCGATTGTCGGGTTGATTCTGAGCTCCTTGGGCTTCGTTCGTACCCAGTGGTCTTTCAGTTGCAGGCAGTCTAGTGACAACGACCTCATTTGGTTCATCTTGAACAGTCCTTCTAGTTCTCACCATTAAAACTCGTTTGGAACTTTTGGATAGAGCCTTGAAAATGAATTTTCGTATTGTTTCCCTCAGACGACGCCAATCTGTTGATGCAAAAAACTGTTGCGTCCTCTTCCCATGTCCTACCACCTGCACAAGAAGGAGACAAGGGAGACCCTGGCTCAAGCCGGGGAACCTCCGATGCTAAAGTCAGTGATAAGACTGTGTGAGAGAGGGTTTTAGAGAGGGTTTTCTACATACCTTTCATCGTGGAGGTTTCCTGTTTTCATAGGAATGGGGGGTCCCGTCATGCAGGGATTCTCTTTCGAATATCTCAGAGATTTGATTTCTTTGTAATAACCGACCCTTGCTCGGCTCGGGCTAAATCAATAAATAGATTACAAAAGGATATCGGTTACACCATCTCTTCCCCACTCAGCTCGGCCTTAACTGACTCTGGTAATAACCGAGTCTCGGCTGGCTACATGGATGAGGCTTTTTGCCTTATGTCGGATGAGATAGGGTCGGTTTATAACCGATATCCTTTCTTAATCCGATAGCCGACACTGTAACCAACCTAATATGGGACGGTTTTATGGTCGGTCAGGAGACTTCTAGCATTTGGGTCTTAATCGGTCCATTTAGACATTGCTGCCTCGTTATCCGAGTCAACTTTATGTGTCTTATGTATTTTGCTTATGGCTCACAACTCTGTAAATCTCGGTCGAGGTTCATTCCTCACTGTCCAAGCTAAGTCTCTTCTTGAGACATTTAATTCTTTTGCCTCGGTCGGGCTTGTTGCCTCGAGTATCCTAGGCAGTGTAAATAGAGTTGTCCATTCCATAACCAGGTCTCCAGACTTGTCATATTTTTCCCTAACAAGCTTGATCCAAAATTTTTATAGCCTTAAGATGTTTTCAACAGTAAGAATTTAATCCCCACCATGTGGTGCATTTGATTTTCGGGCTTGCAACTAAAATGACATGGTAAAATTGATAGACGGTGTGGGTAAAACCCATGTATCATTATCGCTCCTCAGAGCCTCATCTCATCCCGATGTCCTCACAAAAGGGTAGCATCCAAACGGTGTCCCTGAAATTTGGAGGCAGCTCGTCGAGCAGTCAGCGGACGCGGATGGAGTCAGGATCCTTTTTTTCCTAGAATTAGGAGATCACTGACTCCAATATTTTCATTGGTACACTTCGTACAAGTGCCATTTAGGCAGTTTTAAATACATTAAAAAAAATAAAAACAATTCAATAGAGTTACATAACAGAGTCTGACGGAGAGAGAAATCCGGATTGCATCGTACCAAGTAGATTGGCTGGTGTACCACACACCAGCTATATAGCTGCTAACTGCTGTAGGTACGTGTCTCGTGAAGACGAGCACTGGCGCTCCTCGAGTTCCAAGTTGTACGAACGGTTCAAAGGAAATCAAACTTACATGGCCTCACAATGATGTATTTATTATATCTACACATCTATTTTTAGAGATCATTTTAGAGTATTATTCAAAAAAAAAATTGAATCATATCCGAAGATCATTTGGACCACACCGCAAATAGCAGCGGGGATAATGATTTTCACCGTTAAACAATTCGTAAGGCCCACCATAACGTTTATTTTCCATCTAATCTGTTCAAAAGGTCACAAAGACCCCAATGAAGAGGAAAAACAAATTTCATACTAATCCAAAACTTCTGTGACCCCAAAAAAGGGTTTTAATGGTAAATGTTCAATCCCCCACTGCTTTTTATAGTGTGGTCCACTTGATAGTTAGATTTGTCTTATTTTTCGTCTAAAGCCTTAAGACGAGCTCACCAAATGAATGGACGAAGCAGATATAACACATACCTCATGATCAGACCCACAGAACTTGCTGACGTCAATACAACAACTATATAGCTGGTGTGAGGTACACTAGCCAATCCGCTTCCGCATCCTACCCCCGCTTGGACATTACCATCGGGGTGGGGCTCCGTGGGGTCCACCGTGATGTAAGAGTTTTATCCACATCGTTCATCATTTTGTTCGGATCATTTTAAGATATTATCCAAAAAATGTGGTAAGTCCAATGCTTAAGTAGACCATAAAGTGGGGATTGAATGTCTACCATTAAAAACTTCTTGGGAGTCGGAGAAGTCTCCGATCAAGCTGGTATTTGTTTTTTCACTTCATCCACATCTAAATGACCTTATTAATAGGTTGGATGGTATAAAAACATCACGGTGGCCCTTAGAAAGGTTTCAACAGTGGGTGTCATTATCACTGCAGCTTCCTTTGGTGTGGTCCACTGGAGCTGTGGACCTACCTAATTTTTAGAATCATACCTTAAAATGAATTTCCTGTATTTACTCAATTTCCATGGATTTTATGTTTCTAGTTGCGGTTATGTAACAATCTATGGATGATTTTCGGTATATGGGTATGTTTGTGTATGAATTTTATCAAAGGTTGATTCCAAGATTTCATTTTAATTGTGTGGGTTTCTATGGGATCCGAAGTTGTGTTTGTTTTGACATAACTTATCTATTGGATTTTTGTTTTGAGAATGGGGAACAGATGAAGAAGGAATGTCCCAAGTGGATGGCAAGGCTTAATTATGCTATTGTAGTTCTTTTGGTCATTTTGCTGCTTCATCATCATCAACAGAAACGCAGATAGTTCTAAAAAATTTAAAAAAATTAAAAAAAAACACATCCGGTCCCTCCGGTTCAGTTGGTTGAACCATAAAAGCTATTTATATGAAACTAAAATGAAATAGACAGTTTGCGAAAATGTTTTAGCCCACTCTGCTACAATTGTTGAACTTTGTTCCTACCCTTGGTTTTGAGAAATCTCATAGTTTGTATGCAATCAGGCCAGAAACACCTCCAGTTTGGTCAGACTGGATGGTCTGGTCCAATTTTTGAAACTTTGACTAGATCACTGGCAACTAAGCAACTGGGGCTGGAAGAATCTGATCATGAACTGAATTGTGAGCATCCACAACAAGGCACACCACCGAAACCCAGCCTAATACCAGTTAGGCCTGGAATTTTTTTTTGGTCGGATTGGTCTAGTGGCAGCCTCACACATGTCACAAGTGCTTCCTGAATGAGATCCTTTCCAGCTTATGAGATATATTGAATGGGCTGAAGCACGCTATACTATGAATTGGTTTGTAGTCAGTCATTGTTTTAAGATGCAAATGATTCATGGATAGAAATTGAACTAGTTGTTTCTTGTTAATGGGCCTATTAATTCTCAAGTTGTTGAACTTCTTAACCAAACCATGGATCCATCCTAGCTTAGAAGTTACACGGTTAGCTAGAGAATGTGTCACACCCCAAACCCGGAAATCGGATTCACAGGAATCTTGATCTCCGAATCCGGTGCCGACAGCCTCCGAAGTACCCCATTCTCGGTTCCCAGTGTCCATACGCCAGATTCTGATCCTAGGATCCTACAAAGAGGATTTTACAACTTACATTTAACTCGTAATATGCATAACCACAAGTTTACCCAAATCACAAAGGCAACATCATCATCACATATCCACTAATATAATATTTGAATATAGTGCTGAAAGGGAAATACATATAACAAAATCAAAGCTTCAGTGGTCCGCTATATGCTCCAAGCTCAACGCTGTTGTAACCTAATGCCACCTAAATGCATTATTATGCATAAGCTTATGGGAAGCTTAGTGGGTGGTGAAAGTGTGTGCACAAGATAAGTGCCAAGTAAACAATATCAGAGTAATCAGAGTAAGCGAAAATACTGATAAGGCCATAAATCATACAATATCAGAAATACTGGAAAGATCATAAATCATACGATATTAGAGTAATGTGAAAACATGCCGATAAGCCCATAACAGGCTATGCGATGCAAAAATATAAAAAAAACAATATCATATACTGATGAAGCAATGTAGATTAGCTATGCAATGCAGGGACAATAAGCTAAATATCAGATGTTAATGATGTAATGCAATATGCGGTGCGAATGGAATGACTGAGCTGGAGTGAAGTCGGGATGATAGTACATAGTATCGCAGGCTATGGGGTCTATCACAAGGGTCTTCTATCCAAACTAGTCTCATACTTAAATTTGGATAGCCAGACTCAATGTAGTAGACTCCTGATCTCAGGTTAGTTGTGCCCAACCGAAATCCTTGTCATTACGAAGGTACACAATAATTAGTGGCGCACCACCAACTCGAGTGGATAGTGAATGAACGAATATGCAACTCCTACTCGATAAGTCCACATATCAGTACGATTTCTCTCCAGGATCATCACCGGGGTCTAATACACTCTACATGCAAATCGTTGCCCACTGACGTGGGACCATGCAAGTGGAAGAGACCTCACTATCTGTCTGGCCAGTAGTTATCCAATATCTACCCAGCACGTCGATAGCGAACCCATTCACGAGTTGGTCAAACTCAGCCTAGCCATGCCCCTTACCCTCGGGCCGGTAAGGCCACACCCCCTCCCAACTGACCACGACACAGTGGGAGACGTGGCCTCCTGATATTCGGCACTCAGGCACTCATGTATCCACTCAATCTTGATGTTGGGGCATGTCCTGGCCCGGAGGTTTAGGGATTTTCACCCAGGGCCATCTATGGCAGCCCGATGCTAATAACAGATTACTAGTGTCCTATCTGGCCATCCACGATATGCCTGTGGAGGCTACAACTCTGATGTCGCTAGGGCTTACAATAATAACATACAATGCAAGATGCATGAGTCATACAATCCAGTCATGCATCAATCCTGCACATACCATGCGCTCATGTGAGATAACCTCCGCCTATCTGGGAGTCTCATAACAAACTGCCCAATGTCATTGCAATGGTCAACCACATCTCATAACAAACATGCAGATGATGCGTATGGGCATGTATCATGATGTTATGCTGTCACATACTCATAATCGGTATCAATAACTGATATCAACAATTGACCTCGACAATGTGGACATTTAACTAACATTGCCTCCAAGGAACGGCCCGCATAGAGCCAACATATAGTGGACCCATGGCCTCACACAAGGGCCTAATATACAACACCATGGGCCTTACTCAAGATTTTAATATACATCACGATGAGCCTCTCACATGGGCCTAATATACAACACAACGAGCTCCATCACCTGGCCCTCAAATGCACCACAATGGGCCCCATCACATAGGCCTCACATACATTACATAGGCCTCAAATGCATCAAGCTGAGGCCGAATGCTCATTAGAATGGGCCTCAAATATGGGCCGCATAAACATCACAATGGGCCTCGGCAATCGACCTCGACAATCGGAGTAGGCCTCGACAATCAGAATCGGCCTAAATGATCGGAATCGGCCTTGATAATAATAGGAATCGGCCTTGATAATAATCAGAATCGGCTTCGACAATCGGAATCAGCATCAATAATCGGAATCGACCTTGATAATAATTGGAATCGACCTTGATAATAATCAGAATCGACCTCGATAGTCAGAATCGGCCTCGACAATCGAAATCAGCCTCAATAATCGGCCTCGATAATCAACCTCGACACAAAGCGGGGTCCATAGATGGACGGTCGATGATGGATCAATTAAAATCAATGGGGCCTAAGCGTTTGGGTTAGCCCACTAGAGAATGATGAGAATACGCCTAACAAGGCCTATGGAAAGGTCACAGTGTGGACGTCCAACCATCATTGCCCATCAATGTGGACCTTTAAACAACATTGCCCTCAAGGAATGACGTCCATAGGGCCAATCGTATAATGGGCCCACGGCCTCATATAAAGGCCTAATGCACATCACTATGGGCCGCATCACATGGTCCTAATACACATCACGATGGGCCGCAACCCATAGGCTCAAATACAACAAGTGGCCTGCATCAATGGGCCGCACCAATGGACCTCATATACAGAAACAGGTGGGCCCGGCTCATGGGCCTCAAATACATATATGTGGGCCTTACACATGGGTCTCGTATGCATTAAATGGGTCATGCATCATGGGCCCAATACATATCACAATGGGCCTTGCCCATAGGCCACGAATACAGACAATGGGACTTGTCCATAGGCCACGAATACATCACAATGGGCCTTGACCATGGGCCTCAGATTCAAGCAGGTGGGCCCTATCATAGGGGCCTCGAATACACATCATGATGGGCCTCATGGATGGACTGCACCAATGGGCCTCAAGTGGGCTTGGACCACATTAAAAATCATTTTATGGTCCATCATGATGGGCCTCATGGATGGACCGCACCAATAGTTGTAGGTGCAACATGTGTAACACTATACACTATCATTTTATGGGGCACATGGCACCCTAATGATGATCAGCACCGCCCAAACATTGTCCAACACCGTCCAGCATAATCTGGGCGGTGTGGATGAAATAAATATATCATGGTGGTGTCCTCGCTGGCAAAACAGGTGGACGGCTTGGGTAAAACACATATAAGGTGGGTCCACAATGGGTGGACAGTTAGGATCTAATACATACATCGCGGGAGGGCCCACGCAGCACCGTCCAAATCGACGGTGTGCTATACGACACATACATCACGGAGGGTCTTTCAACAGATGGACGGTGAGGATGTAAGGAATGTACATCAAGGTGGGCCCCACGCACAGACGGTATAGATCAAACATATATCATGGTGGTCCCACACGATCTGGACAGTGTAACACATACATTATGATGGATCTCGTCTAGATAGTTGAACGGTGTGGATATAAAACATATACATCACATGGGGTCCACGTGTACAACAGATACATCAAAGGTGGGCCCCATACAGAAGGACGACATGGAATGAAATAAATACATCATGCGGGCTCCACATCCCACGTCCAGAGATGGACAGTGTGGATATACAAATACATCATGCTAGACTACACTGCATATGGACGGTCTACATATACAACACATATAACAAGGAGGGCCCCACCGTCCTATGGTCAATGTAGATAAAACGCATACATCATTATGAGACCCACCATCCATGTAATAGATAGTGGACGGTGTGGATGCAACACACATTTCAGTGGAGTCCCACCGTCCAGGGTCTGGACGGTGAGGACAGACCCACACATCACGTGGGTCCCACACAGATGGGTTGTGGACATAACACATTACTCATGCCCACAGAACTTGCTGCCTGCATGACAGCAGCTATGATGCTGCTGGATGGACAACATAGATAGACACATACATTACCATGTAATCCCACCGTCCAACAATCTGGACGGTGGAGATAAAACACATATATCATGGTGTGGTCCACTGCACGGATGGTGCAGATGGATCCCATGCATCACGGCTGGCCCCACAGAGTTTGCTGACGTCAATCGGCTATATAGCTGGTGCGTGGTAGCCCAGCCAGTCCGTTTCCATGGTAGGTGGGTCCCATGTGGGGCCCACCATAATGTTGATTTCCATCCAATTTGTTTATAAGGTCATGAAGACCTGAATAAAGAGGAAAGACAAATTTCATATCGATCCAAAACCTATGTGACCCAAAAAGGAGTTTCAATTGTAGACGTTCAATCCCCTGCTGTTTGTTGGTGTGGACCACTTGAGTGCTGTGAACGGCTGATTTTTGGGATGTCCCAATAATTAAAGGGGACCCATTAAATGGACGGTGTTGATGTTCAACATGCATCAAGGTGGGGCCTCTGCTAGGGTCCACTGATCCTGCGTTCACCCAAGTAGTGGACGTTGCTTGCTAATAGCAACAGCGTCTCTGATATATAACATTATATTATATATATATATATATATATTGTTTTTCTAAGGATTTTTATAGGTGGGGTCCACATTAGGATGATCCAGTCCGTCGACTAGGTTCCTGGGTTCGTGACGGGTCTAACAAGCCCAACATTGGATATGTTTTGATGTATAGAAACATCGTAGTGGGCCCTAACAGATTTTAACACTACATAACACTGTTTTCTACATTATGGCCCACCAGAGATTCGGATTGGCTTCGTTTTTCTACTCAACGCCTAAAATGAGCTAGGAAAAAGGGTGGGCAGTGTGGATTAGATACATACATCAAGGAGGTGTCCACGTGAGTGGGCCACCCCACTTTCAAACTAAATTGATATTTGTGGTTTCCTTGACATCAACACCTGCTGCTGGACAGCAACAGGCCTAGCTGATCACGTTTCATCTGGCCTGCGCTTGAACGGCCAGATGATGGATGGGTGGATATGGATCTCATACATCATCGTGGTGTCCACGTGGTGGGCCACATGGTCCCGCACCAAGCTGTTACTTGATGTTATTTCCACAGCCAGGCCGACCCAAAATCAGGCAGCTAGGAAGTTGAATGGTGGGCAGCAAGGTGGGCCAGTCCCACTAAATGGACGGTCTGGATCAGGTGGCCACATGCCATCACAAAAGATATCATATATATATATATATATATATATATATATAGAGAGAGAGAGAGAGAGGGACCGCACCACTATGGGCCCCTCTTGACCACAAAATGGGTCCCATCACAAATGGGCCCTCAAAGAAAATCAACGGTAGATCACCCACCTTTGATCTCCTCTCTATCCCTTTGACTCCAATGCTCCTTATCTTCAATTTTGATGGAGGTAGATGATGAATGAATGGTTGAGATGGGAGATAAGAGAGTGGGAAAAAAATGGGCCACACTTGGATTTGGGAGAGAGCTTGGACGTGGGTTGTTCTCATGGAGCTTAGGAGAAAAATGAGAGAGAGATGAGAGAGAGAGTGAGGTGATGTGAGCGATGGAGTGATGGGGAGAGGGATGGGTGAAGTAATGGAAAGTTGACTTTTGGGGATGGGTAGTTGTACTTGGGGATGGGTGTGAGTGATGGGAGTGATGTGATGTGTACTTGACATTTGATGTGATGGATTCTCTTGGGATTGCAACGCACGGTGTTTTCCTCGAACTAAACGCGAGCCCAAATCTCCTAGCCCGGGTATCGCCTCGGTGCTCGAGACACGACATCGGAACCACGGCGACGGCGCGATCGTTAAGGTACAAGTCTCGGGTTGAACCGACTCTGGAATACGGGATATGACTCAGGGTCGCGCAGAAACGCTGTTAACAGATCGCGGCTCGCCAGAATTCGACTGGGAGGACCGCGGAAGCCTACAGAACAGTACAAGCTAGGATACGGGTCTTATAGCTCTCCCTTCCTAATAAAAATTTCATCCTCGAAATTAAAAATATGACACAACCAATACAGAGTTCACGAGGGTGGGAAATCCAATCGCTATAGTTATAATCAGAACAACATACCAACATCATCAAACACCCAAGAGATGGGGATAACGCCCATAAACCTCAACCTCGCGCTCTCAAAACGCCTCAGCAGTAATACGATGACTCTACTGAACCTTGAATCCTGGATAAAAAATGATCGAAACTAAAATACTATGCAGCCTCATAATCTCAACAAATAGGGAGCTATATCAGAAAATTTCTAAGTTATTCGAACTCGGGGATCTAATCATTCTAAGTTCTCAACAATCACAGAGTATAGGGTAGCTATCAGCAGATATGTGATGTTATCTTAAGGTATTCCCAAGTTATACTCTAATACCAATTTCTATCACACCCCAAACCCAGAAATCAGATTCAAAAGAATCCCGATCGTCCAATCCAGTGCCGGCAGCCTCCGGAGTATCCCATTCTCGGCTCCCAGCGTCCATACGCTAGATTCTGATCCTAGGATCCTACAAGGAGGATTTTACAACTTATAATTAAGTTGTAATAAGCATAACCACAAGTTTACCCAAATCACAAAGGCAACATCATCATCACATATCCACTAATATAAACATTTGAATACAGTGCTGAAAGGGAAATACATATGACAAAATCAAAGCTCAAGAGCTCAATGCTGTTATAACCTAACACCACCTGCATGCATCTATCGTGCATAAGCTTATGGAAAGTTTAGTGGGTGGTAAAAGTGTGTGCACGAGGTAAGTGTCAAGTAAGCAATATCAGAGTAAGCGAAAATATTGATAAGGCTATAAATCATACAATATCAGAAATACTGGCAAGATCATAAATCATACGATATTAGAGTAATGCGAAAACATGCTGATAGGCCCATAAATACCATCAGCCTTATCCAGGCTATGCGATGCAAAAATATAATAAAAACAGTATCATATACTGATGAAGCAATGTAGATCAGCTATGCAATGCGGGGACAATAAGCCAAAGATCAGATGCTGATGATGCAATGCAATATGCGGTGCGAATGGAATGACCAAGTTAGAGTGACGTCGGGATGATAATACGTATTATTGCAGGCTATGGGGTCCATCACAAGGGTCTTCTATCCAAACCAGTCTCATACCTAAATTTGGATAGCGAGACTCAATGTAGTAGACTCCTAATCTCAGGTTAGTCGCACGCCCAACCAAAATCCTTGCCATTACGAAGGTATACAACAATTAGTTACCCACTACCAACCCGAGTGGATAATGAATGAATGAATATGTAACTCCTACTCGATAAGTCCACATATCAGTACGGTTTCTCTCTGGAATCATCACCGGGGTCTAATACGCTTTACATGCAAATCGCCGCCCACTAACGCCGACCATGCAAGTGGAAGAGATGTCACTATCCGCCTGGCCAGTAGTCAGCCAATATCTACTCGGCACGTCGATAATGGACTCATTCACGAGCTAGTCAAACTCAGCCTGGTTATGCCCCCTACCTTCGAGCGGGTAAGGCCACACCCCTTCCTAACCGACCATGACACAGTGGGAGACGTGACCTCCTGATATTCAGCACTCGGGCGCTCATGTATCCACTCGATCTTGATGTTGGGGCATCTCCTGGCCCGGAGGTTTAGAGATTTTCACCCAGGGACATCTATGGCAGCATGATGCTAATAACAGATTTTCGGTGTCTCATCTGGCCATCTATGATATGCCTGTGGAGGCTACAACCCTGATGTCGGTAGGGCGTACAATAATAACACACAATGCAAGATGCATGAGTCATACAATCTAGTCATGCATTAATCCTACGCATACCGTGTGTTCATGTGAGATAACCTCCGTCTATCTGGGAGTCTCATAACAAACTGTCCATTGTCATATGCAATGGTCAACCACATCTCATAACAAACATGTAGATGATGCGTATGGGAGCCAACATATAGTGGACCCATGGCCTCACACAAGGGCCTAATATACAACACCATGGGCCTCACTCAAATTTTAATATACATCACGATGGGCCTCTCACATGGGCCTAATATACAACACAACATGGCCCTCAAATGCACCACAATTGGCCTCATCACATAGGCCTCACATACATTACATAGGCCTCAAATGCATCAAGCCGAGTCCGAATGCTCATCAGAATGAGCCTCGAATATGGGCTGCATATACATCACAATGGGCCTCGACAATCGGCCTCGATATTCGGCCTCGATAATCAGAGTCGGCGTCGACAATTAGAATCGGCCTCGACAATCAAAATTGGCCTCAATAATTGGAATCGGCCTTTATAATAATTAGAATCGATAGTCGGATTCAGCCTCGACAATCAAAATCGGCTTCAATAATTAGAATCGGCATTAATAATAATCAGAATCGGCCTCAATAGTCGGAATCGGCCTCGACAATCGGAATCAACCTCAATAATCGGCCTCAAAGCAAGGCGGGGTCCATAAATGGACGACTGATGATAGATCAATTAAAATCAATTGGGCCCAAGCATTTGGGTTAACCCACTAGAGAATGATGAGAATGGGCCTAACAAGGCCTAAGGGAAGGTCACAACGTGGACGTCTAACCATCATTGCCCACCAATGTGGACTTTTAACCAACATTGCCCCTAAGGAATGACGTCCATAGGGCCAATCGTATAATGGGCCCACGGCCTCATATAAGGACCTAATGCACATCACTATAGGCCGCATCACATGGTCCTAATACACGTCACAATGGGTTGCAACCCATAGGCCTCAAATACAACAAGTGGGCCACATCAATGGGCCACACCAATGGACCTCATATACACAAATAGGTGGGCCCTACTCATGGGCCTCAAATACGGAACATGTGGGCCTTACACATGGGTCTCATATGCATCAAATGGGTCACGCATCAAGGGCCCAATAGATATCAAACGGGCCTTGCCCATAGGCCACGAATACATCACAATGGGACTTGTCCATAAGCCACGAATATATTACAATGGGCCTTGACGATGGGCCTCAGATTCAAGCAGGTGGGCCCCATCATATGGGCCTTAAATACAAGGCAGGTGGGCCCTATCATATGGTCCTCAAATACACATCATGTTGGGCCTCATGGATGGACCGCACCAATGAGCCTCAAGTGGGCTTGGACCACACCAAAAATCATTTCAATAGTTGTAGGTGCAACATGTGTATCACTATACACTATCATTCTATGGGGAACATGGCACCCTAATGATGATCAGCACCACCCAAACATTGTCCAACACCGTCCAGCATAATCTGGGCAGTGTGGATGAAATAAATACATCATGGTGGTGTCCGCGCTAGCAAAATAGGTGGACGGCTTGGGTAAAACACATATAAGGTGGGTCCATAATGGGTGGACAGTTAAGATCTAATACATACATCGCCAGCATCGTTCAAATCGACAGTGTGCGTATACGGAACACACATCAAGGAGGGTCTTTCAACAGATGGACGGCGAGGATGTAAAGCACGTACATCAAGGTGGGCCCCATGCACAGATGGTATAGATCAAACATATAGCGTGGTGGTCCCACATGATCTGGACAGTGCAACACATACATCATGATGGATCCCATCTAGATAGTTGAACGGTGTGGATATAAAACATATACATCACGTGGGGTCCACGTGTACAACAGATACATCAAGGTGGGCCCCAGACAGATGGACGACATGGAATGAAATAAATACATTATGCGGGCTCCACATCCCACGTCCAGAGATGGACAGTGTGGATATACAAATACATCATGCTGGCCCACACTGTATATGGACGGTCCGCATATACAACACATACAAAAAGGAGGGCCCCACCGTCCTATGGTCGGTGTAGATAAAACACATACATCATTGTGGGACCCACCATCCATGTAATGGATAGTGGACGGTGTGGATGGAACACACATCTCAGTGGAGTCCCACCGTCCAGAGGATAGACCTATACATCACGTGGGTCCCACACAAATGGGCAGTGGATATAACACATACCTCATGCCCACAGAACTTGCTGCCGGCATGACAACAGCCAGGTTGCTGCTGGATGGACAGCATGGATAAACACATACATTACAGTGTAATCCCAACGTCCAACAATTTGGACGGTGGAGATAAAACACATATATCATGGTGTGGTCCGCTGCACAGATGGTGCAGATGGAGCCCATGCATCACGGCTGGCCCCACAGAGTTTGCTGATGTCAATCAGCTATATAACTGGTGTGTGGTAGCCCAGCCAATCCATTTCCATGGTAGGTGGATCCCATGTGGGGCCCACCATAACGTTGATTTCCATCCAATTTGTTTATAAGGTCACAAAAACCGGAATAAAGAGGAAAGACAAATTTCAATGGTAGACGTTCAATCCCCTGCTATTTGTTGGTGTGGACCACCTGAGTGCTGTGAATGGCTGATTTTTGGGATGTCCAAATAATTAAAGGGGATCCATCAAACGGATGGTGTTGATGTTCAACATGCATCAAGGTGGGGCCTGTGGTAGGGCCCGCTGATCCTGCGTCCACCCAAGCAGCGGACGCTGCTTGCTGTAGCGTTCTCTGGATGCTGACAGCAACAACGTCTGCTGTATTATATATATATATATATATATATATATAGATATATTCTAAGGATTTTTATAGGTGGGGTCCACAATAGGATGATCCAATCGTAGGCTAGGTTCCTAGGTTCGTAACGGGTCTAACAAGCCCAACATTGGATATGTTTTGATGTATAGAAATATTGCAGTGGGCCCTAACAGATTTTAACACTACATAACATTGTTTTCTACATTATGGCCCACCAGAGATTCATATTGGCTTCATTTTTCGGCTCAATGCCTAAAATGAGTTGGGAAAAAGGGTGGGCGGTGTGGATTAGAAACATACATCAAGGAGTGGTCCACGTGAGTGGGCCACCCCACTTTCAAACTAAATTGATATTTATGGTTTCCCTGACATCAGCGCCTGCTGCTGGACAGGAGCAGGCCTAGCTGATCACGTTCCATCTGGCCTGCGCTTGACCGACCAGATGATGGACGGGTGGATATGGATCTCATACATCATCGTGGTGTCCACGTGGTGGGCCACATGGTCCCGCACTAAGCTATTACTTGATGTTATTTCCACAGCCAGGCTAACCCAAAATCAGGCAGCTAGGATGCTGAATGGTGGGCAACCAGGTGGGCCAGTCCCACTAGATGGATGGTCAAGATCAGGTGGCCACATGTCATCACAAAAGATATCAAAGAGATATATATATATATATATATATATATATATATATATATATATATAGAGAGAGAGAGAGAGAGAGAGAGAGGGACCCCGCCACTATGGGCCCCTCTTGATCGCAAAATGGGTCCCATCACAAATGGACCCTAAAAAAAAAATCAACGGTAGATCACCCACCTTTGATCTCCTCCTCGATCCCTTGGACTCCTATGCTCCTTATCTTCAATTTTGATGGAGGTAGATGATGAATGAATGGTTGAGATGGGAGATAAGAGAGTGGGAAAAAAATGGGCCACACTTGGATTTGGGAGAGAGCTTAAACATGGGTTGCTCTCATGGAGCTTGGGAGAAAAATGAGAGAGAGATGAGAGAGAGAGAGAGGTGATGTGAGTGATGAAGTGATAGGGAGAGGGATGGGTGAAGTGATGGAAAGTTGACTTTTGGGGATGGGTAGTTGTACTTGGGGATGTGTGTGAGTGATGGGAGCGATGTGATGTGTACTTGACATTTGATGTGATGGATTCTCTCGGGATTGCGACACGCTGTGTTTTCTTCAAACTGAACGCGGGTCCACATCTCCTGGCCTGGGTATCGCCTCGACGCGGCGTCGGAACCGCTGCGACGTCATGGTCGCTAGGGTACAATTCTTAGGTTGAGCTGACTCTAAAATATGGGATACGACTCAGGGTCGCGTGCAAATGCCGATAACAGATCGTGGGTCGCCTGAATTCGACCGGGAGGACCGCGGAGGCCTATGGAACAGTACAAGCTAAGATACTGGTCTTACAGAATGTGTTGGGGATTCAAATAAGAGGCCTATGGAACAGTACAAGCTAAGATATTGGTCTTACAGAATGTGTTGGGGATTCAAATAAAGGTGACAAGATTACAATATAAAAAGTGCAGAGATTAGATTGTTGAAAAAAGTGACGGGTTGCCAAACAAAGTGAACTGGTTCCATTAAACAAAGTGACGAAGTTGTTGTACAAAGTGACAGTATTCCATTAGATAAAGTAATTAACGAGGTTCCATTAGATAAAGTGATGGGGTTGCAAAGTAAATTGATAGGGTTTCGCTTGACAAAATGATGAGTTTCCTTCAAAAGTAACTTGTCAGTACAAAGTGACGATATTCACTAGACAAAGTGACGAGGTTGCAGTACAAAGTGACGGTATTCACTAGACAAAGTGACGTAGTTGCTGGATAAAGTGACGAGGTTTCTGGACAAAGTGACGGGGTTCATTGGATAAAGTAATTGGGTTGCTGGACAAAGTGATGACGTTCTACTAGATAAAGAGATGATGTTGTATCATACTATTTTACGGGGTTTTACTGTTGACAGATGCCTTAAATCTGTGCTGATCGACCGGTCGAGTGGGCCACTCGATTAGTTGAGGGTTGTTCGACTCAAAGTCCAACGACTTGTGTTTTTTGGTGTCCGGGATGCTCGACCGGTCGAGGGGGTCCCTCGACAAGTCAAGGCCTCGGCTCGACTAGTCAAGGTTACGCAGATCTAGCGCGGACTGCGTAAATTTGAGGCAGTTTTTGGACTTTTTCGGACTAGGTGCATAAGTGAAGTTTCTTAAACTATAAATAGGGGTCCCTAGGGCTATTCTAAGGTATTCTAAGGCTTTCTAAAGGAGTTCCGAGGGTTCCTAAAAGGGTTTTAGGGTTTCTAAAGGGTGTAGCAAGGGTGAGATTCGAGGTTGTTCGAATCGGGTAAGTCCTCTCTCTTTGTAATTTCTATTTCATAGTGGAATTTTGTCGCTTTATGCCGTGGTTTTTTCCCGCAAGGGTTTTCCACATTAAATCTTTGCGTTCTCTTGTGATTGCTTGGTGCCATGGGATTGCTATCCTAGATCTAGATCTATGTGATTCCGGAACATAAATCCCCAACAAGTGGTATCAGAGCAATCGTTGGGGGCACAGATATGAATCTGAGGGATTAGTAATAATGGGAAGCACTAGGTATGAGATTAAGAAGTACTCAGGGAAAAATAATTTTGAGTTATGGAAGTCAAGATGATGAGTTCCTTAATCAAGCAAGGTGAATATGGTACTCTTGAGGAGCGGAAGTCTACTATGACTGATGATGAATGGAATACTCTTGATAAAAAGGCATTATCATCGATCCGTTTATGTCTCACGGATGAGGTTCTCTACAATGTCATGAGGGAGAAAACTGCGGCTAAGTTATGGGCAAAGTTAGAGGATGTCTATGCGAAAAAATCCACTGAAAATCGCTTACACTTGAAGCGGCAGTGGTATAACTTCAAGATGACAGAGGGTGGAGATCTGGAGGCTCACATTACTAACTTTAATAAATTGGTTTGCAAATTGCTGGATATGGAGGAAGTGATGAAAGATGAAGAACAAGTATATATGTTGCTGAATTCTCTTCCGGCGTCTTATGAATCATTCAATGACATAATGTGCTTCACGAATAAAACCCTGAGTGTCGACACCGTTATCTCAGCCCTTCAAGGGAAGGCTATGAGAAAGCTTAACATCGACATGGGAATATCTTTTGATGCACTGGTTACAAGGGATATGAATTCTGAATAAAGTACAGGTTCTTCGGGTTTTAGATCCAAATTCAAGGACAAGGGCAAAGGAAAGGTAAAGTGTTGGAACTGTGGGAAGGAAGGACATGTGAAGAAGGATTGTGAAAATCCTAAATTGAAGAGAGAGGATTCTAAGGCTTCGTACAGGGAGGCCAACGCTGCCACATCAGATGGATCGAGTAGATGTGATGGTGATGTTTTGTCTGTATCTTCGCTCAGACGGCCATACGATGATCGTAAGGATGAGTAGACGCTAGACACCGGGGCATCTTTTCACATGACTCCTCATCAGAGTTAGTTCACCAGCTACAGGGAGTACGATGGTGGACAAATATTTATGGGCAATGACATTGCCTGTAATGTTGTGGCTGTTGGTACGATGCGCATCAAGATGTTCGATGGGGTGGAGCATACCTTGACTGATGTCAGGCACGTTCCTGATTTGAAGTAGAATCTAATTTCTCTTGGTGTACTTGAGGCAATGGGCTGCAAAAGTTCACATGTATTGATGGTGCTCTTAAGGTATCTAAGGAGGCACGGGTAATCATGAAAGTGCAACGACTCAGTAACTTGTACAGGTTGATCGGGAACACTTCAAAAGGTGGAGCTGCAGTGGATGTAGCGGATTCTACCTCTGCACGTGTGTGGCATGCTGGACATGGCCACATGAGCGACCAGGGCGGGAAGCCTGAGAAGCGCGGACAGGGATACAGAACAGGTAGAACAGCCACGTATGAGAAGAATCATACGGCATGATCACAGAATATCGACGAGGTACATGGACGACTCCAATATCGCAGGGAATTCATCTTCTATTCAAATGGCTCTAGGTGAGCCTGGTGCTGAGAAGTGAAAGGTGACTATGGGTGATGTAATGGATTCGTTGTACCAGACCGACATATGGGAGTAGGTGGAGCTTCCAGTGAGCCAAAAAGTGGTTGGATGCAGGTGGATCTTTAGGAGAATACAACATAGATATAGGGTGATGTTGGTAGCGAAGGGTTATGCTCAGAGAGAATGAATTGACTTCTCAGATATATTCGCACCGATGGTATAACAAGTGTCTATTAGATCCGTGATTGGTGCTGGTTGGCTAATGTCTAGAAGGATGGATGTGGAGTCTGCATTTATACAAGGGAAAGTAAAGAGCAGATTTACATGAAGCAACCATAGCGGTTCGAAGTTAAAGGGGCTGAGAAAAGACTTTGCAGGAGGTCGTGGTTCGACCTGTCGCCTAGGCAGTGGTTTGATTCCTTAATGGTGAGTCAGGAATTGATGACATGAAGATCACCAATTATGACATGTCTGAAATTAATGTACTAAAGACTCGGTTAAGTGGGACATTCAGGATGAAGGATCAGGAGGCTGCAAAGATGGTTCTCGGCATTGAGACTGAAGGAGGAGTACGCTTTGGTAATTATAGGAGGAATACTTTGTGTGTAGGTATTGATCAAGGATGTGATGGTCAGGTAAAGCTGGAGAGTGTTCCCTACGCGTCTCTCCTCAAATTTTCCTCAAGACATGTCCCAAAACAGAAGAGGAAAAGCACGAAATCTCATGAGGCTTATTCGAATGCGGTTGACAGTGTATGTCATGGTCTGAATGAAACTGGTTATTTCATAGGCTATCAGTGTTGTAAGCAAGTACCTCGGTAAGCAATATTGGGTAGCAGTAAGATGATAAGAAGTATATGTCTTTCCTTTTGAGAAGACAGGAGCAAAGGTGGTTGAACACGTGAATTTTGATCCGGCAGACATGCTCACCTAGATCGTTCGTGCAGAGAAGTTCAAGTTCTGTGTAACTTGTCTGGGCTTGGCGATGGTGTGAAAGAAGGACGGAGTGTGCATGAGAAGAATTAATTGAAGCTATGATATGATGTAGAGATAAGAGAAGAGGGCAGCAAGATACACGGTTGAAGATTGAAGGCACGGTGGAGATTGTTGACAAATGCCTTAAATCTACGCTGCTCGACCTGTCGAGAGCCTGGCTCGATCGATCGAGTGGGCCGCTCGACAAGTCGAGGGCTGTTCGACTTAAAGTCCAGCGACTAGTGTTTTTTGGTGTCCGGGATGCTCGACCTGTCGAGGGGTATTCTGCGTAACGGTGTAAATTTGAGGTAGTTTCCAGACTTTTCCGGACTAGGTGCGTAAGTGAAGTTTCCTAAACTATAAATAGGGGTCCCTATAGCTATTCTAAGGTATTTTAAGGCTTTCTAAAGGAGTTCCAAGGGTTCCTAAAAGGGTTTTAGGGTTTCTAAAGGGTGTAGCAAGGGTGAGATTCGAGGTTGTTCGAATCGAGAAAGTCCTCTCTCTTTGTAATTTCTATTTCATAGTGGGATTCTGTCGCTTTGTGCCATGGTTTTTTCCCGCAAAGGTTTTCCACGTTAAATCTGTGTTCTCTTGTGATTGCTTGGTGCCATTGGATTGCTATCCTAGGTCTAGATCTGTGTGATTTCGCAACACAAATCTCCAACATTTACTAGACAGAGTGATGGGGTTGTTGGACAAAGTGACGAGATTCACTAGATAAAGTGAAAGGGGTGCTAGACAAAGTGACAAGCTTATTGTAGACAGAGTGACGAGATTACTGGATAAAGTGACGGGACTACATTATCTAAAGTGATGGGGTTGCTAAATAAATTGATAGAGCTTCACTTGACAAAATGATGAGTTTCCTTCAAAAGTAACTTCGTTCTGCTAGACAAAGTGACGATGTTACTGCGCAAAGTGATAATATTTCACTTGACAAATTTACGGTGTTCCATCAGATAATGTAACATGCCCATTTAATATAATCATCATGGTGGGTAATATAAATTTCAAGGGTGGATGTCTCTCTTTCAAATATTTTATTTGTACAGGGCATGACTATTGATTTTATCGGGGCCCACTGCGATGTTTATGTAAGATCCACTATAACCATTGGCTATTCAGTCCAATATTAGGGTTAGAGATATGCACTCAAGGAAATAGTTAAGGAGTGAGTTGTCCACCCTTAATTTTAAAGGGTCAAACATTATACTTATATAAAAATCCAATCCAACCACTAGATTGTTGAAAAAAGTGACGGGTTGCCAAACAAAGTGATCTGGTTCCACTAAACGAATTGATGAGGTTACAATACAAAGTGACGGTATTCACTAAACAAAGTGACGAGGTTGCTGTACAAATTGACGGTATTCATTAGACAAAATGACGTGGTTGCTAGACAAAGTGACGGAGTTGTCGAACAAAGTGACGAGATTTCACTAGATAAAGTGAAAGGAGTGCTAGACAAAGTGACAAGGTTCTTGTAGATAAAGTGATGGGATTATTGGATAAAGTGACGGGATTCCATCAGATAAAGTAATGGGGTTGCTAAGTAAATTAAAAAGAGCATCCAATCAACTAGGTGTTAACCGGAGCAATCTTGGAGATGGGGCCTCTTTAGGTGAAATTTGATAAATTAAAAATGTGAAGAAATTAAAAATAAACACTACCATAAAGAGGGTCAAAGGCTATGGATAAAAGCCGTAGCTTGATATCTATGGCTACATATTAATCAGTAGCTATAAAATCAACGGCTACTGATCTAATCTATACTTTTTGTAGTACATGCCTTGATAGATCAACTCATTTAAGCTAATAAAGAATTAAAGATAAACACTTCATGGTTTACAAACCCATATACCTATTTAAACTATTACAGATAAAGAACAATATAAGAAATATATCACACTTAATTACATGCACAACGAGAGAGTATTCTGTCTTACAAGCTCTTACAAGAGTCATCATGTCTCTCACATATGGTTACACAATTCTGTTGGAAGAGAGTAGAATGAACCCATTAAAAAAAAAAGGAAAAAAAAAATAAAAAAAATAAAAAATAAAAGGTAAGATAGAAACAAAGAAAAATTCATCTCTATTCCTTGCAAATCATCCTCGGCCAGTAGAAAAGCTCCATAAAGTCGTTCTACTCCTTATATGTGCCAACAGGAACAACACACAACATCCTTGGACTTGGAGAAAGCAAATTAACATGATTGTCATAGATGTGATGTCGATGAATCCCAATTGAGGAAAGAAAATGTGTTTGTAGAACTATCTTAGCCATATATCATCTGTCTAGGCCTGCAACCTAAAAAATGTTGTACAACACAATTAAAATGAATACTAAATAAATTGTATTACTTTACAATGAAAAACACATAATATTTACAATAATGTGTTGAAAATGTTCTAAATACATATATAAGAAATCCCTCCATCCAGCCACATATCATTTGTTTGGGCCTGCAACTTAAAACAATCTAAAACAAACAAATAAATAGAAATTTTTTAAAAAAAATAGAAAAAAAAAACCAACAACCTATCAAAAAAGAAATTATAATAATGATGTCTCTTATCATTGCTGCCTTGATAAATTAACTCATCTAAGCCACTGCCTATTTTTATACCACTCATGCACTCTTTGTCCTTCATATACCACCATCAAAACAAAACCGTTATAATGAAAGGAAAAATAAAAATAAAAATTGACATGTCCAACCAAGTGTTGGAAAATGAGGCAATAAAAGCCTTAATCTTTATTAGAGAAAATCACATTAGATAATCCTCATTGCCTACAAACCTGGCTTTCCATTTTGAAATGGTTTGGAGGAGATCCATACTGGCCAAGTAGCAATCTGGGATTGGATCTCAC
The DNA here is from genome assembly GCA_021015155.1 of Magnolia officinalis. Classification (NCBI taxonomy): domain Eukaryota; kingdom Viridiplantae; phylum Streptophyta; class Magnoliopsida; order Magnoliales; family Magnoliaceae; genus Magnolia; species Magnolia officinalis. The sequence goes on from JAJHSJ010000003.1 coordinate 14,904,887, forward strand.
CCCATTCTCATGACTGAGTAATTTCATGGATGATTTCAGTGACTATTTATTGAAGCCTGTTTTGTATCTATAAATACGGAGTTAAATCATGCAATTAGCTTACATAAAACTTATTTCAATGCCAATGAGTAGATGGTATGATTTTTGTCTTATGACATCCAAGAGTAAAAAGTCTGAGGAACTTACTGGTTTATCCTCTATGTGATCACCATTGGGTTCAACCACCTTTTTAGCAAGCACCTAACCTCTTGGAAGTGGTGCATCTGTTAAAACATTCTTGTCAGCAAGAGATTGTGTATGTTCAATCCTCACTGTCTGATCCACTTAAGCCTTGTACTTGCCACATTTTTTTGGATAATATCTTAAAATGATCTGAGCAAAACAATGAACAGTGTGGATAAAACTCTTACATCATGGTGGACCCACATATCCCTACCCAGACGGATTACGGTCTGGGCGGGGGTAGGACGCAATCCGCGTTCCTCTCCGTTGAAATCAGATTGCTTAATGAGTTACTCATTACGCTCTTATCATACATAGTAAATTCAGTTGGGCCCACCTTGAATGTATGTGGTATATCCACACTGTCCATTCGTTTTTCATCTAATTTAAGGGGTTGGCCATGAAATTGAAGCATATTCAAAGATTAATTAGATCATACCACATGAAACAGTGGGGATAATGATTTCCACCATTGAAACCATTCTAGGCCCAACGGTGATGTTTATTTATCATCAAACCTTTTCATAAGATCATACAGACATGGATGAATGGAAAAAACAAATATAAGGTTAATCCAAAACTTCTGTGGCCCCTAAGAAATTTTCAACGGTAGAAGTTCAATTCAAGTGTTTCCTGTGATGTGGTCCATTTTAACATTGGATATGCTTCATTTTTGGGCTCAAGCCATAAAATTATCAGGTAAAATGGATGGACAGAGTGGATAAAATACATATATGATGGTGGACCTCGTGGGGTTTACTCAACACGCTACTCACTACGCAATCCGCGTCCCTCTCTGTCTGAAATGGATGGGCTACTCCCCCGCCATGATGTATGTGTTTCATCCATTCCGTTCATCCATTTTTAGAAATCATTTTAGGGCTTGGTACTAAAAATTAGAGGGATATAAATCTCAGGTGGACCACACCACAGGAAAACAATAGTGATTGGATATCCACCATTAAAATACTCCTAAGGCCCACTGTACTATTTATTTACATCCAATTTGTTGATTAGATCATACAGATCTAGATGACGGGAAAAACCAAAGATCATCTTGATCCAAAACTTTTATGGCCCCCAAAAAGTTTTTAATGGTCAACGTTCATTCAACATTGTTTCCTATAATGTAGTCCACTTGAGATTTGGATATACCTAATTTTTGGTCTCATACCATAAAATGATCTAGAAAAATAGATGGACGACATGAATGAAAGACATACATCATGGTGGGACTCACAAAGCACCGACCATCAGCCATTGGCCAGTGGTAGGGGAGTACGCAATATCCGCGTCTGTCTCCATCTATCTCCGTTAGTTATTCTAACGGATTTTTTTTTAAAAAATATATTTAAAAAACTACCTACGTGGCAATCGTATGAAGTGGACCAATGGAAATACCGAAGTCAGCGAGTTTCTGACTCCAGGAAACAGAGGATCCGCACTCAGAGAGGAGACACAACGAATCTCGGCCTGTTAAGTTAAGATTAGATGGGATTGGGTTGTGCGTGTGATATCCCATGTGGGCCACACGTAATATACAGCCATCTCATTGTAGCTAGTGTAAAATTGTTTTTATATACACATACACGAGCGGCTTGCAATCTTGTCTCCTCTGCATGGCACAAACAGGTGTGTAGTCTCTTTTTTTTTTTTTTTTTTCTAATTAAGTAATAGATTATTGTAAACATCGATGTGTATACAATTATTATTGTTGCATTTTCACATGGGTGTTTCCTTTTTCTTCGCAATATTCATCTATGTTTAGAGTGCGGATCCCCTTGTGTCAGGAACTCGCTGACTCCAGCGTTTTCATTGGTCTACGTCATACGAGTGCTGCGTGGGCAGTTATATATATATATATATATATATATATATATATATATATATATATATATATATATATATATATCCAATAGAATTATCTAACCGAGACAGATGGAGATGGATGCGGATTGCCTACTCCCCCTGCCACCCGCCAATGGCCGGTGGTTGGTGCTCTGTGGGTCCCACCATGATATATGTCTTTCATCCATGCCATCCATATATTTTTCTAGATCATTTTTTGGTATGACACCAAAAATGAGGTATTTCCAAATCTCCATTGGACCACATTATAGGAAACAGTGATGAATGAATGTCGACCATTAAAAACTTTTTGGGGGCCATAAAAGTTTTAGATCAAGCTGATCTTTGGTTTTTCCCTTCATCTGGGTCTATGATCTAATTAACAGATTGGATGTCAAATAAACAGTACAGTGGGCCTTAGGTATTTTAATGGTAGATATCCAATCAATATTATTTTCCTGTGTTGTGGTCCACTAGAGATTTATATCCCTCTAATTTTTTGTACCAAGCCCTAAAATGATCTATAAAAATGGATGAACGGAATGGATGAAACACATACATCATGGTGGGACCCACAGAGCACCGACCATCGGGCTAGTGGCAGGGGGAGTAGCCCATACGTTGTCGACGAAGAGGGACGCGGATTGCATAGTAACTCAACACACTTAGCTTACTGAGTAAACCCCGTGAGGTCCACCATCATATATTTATTTTATCTGCTCTGTCCATCCATTTTACCAGATAATTTTATGGCTTGAGCCCAAAAATGAAGCATATCCAATGTTAAAATGGATCACACCATAGGAAACACTTGAATTGAACTTCTACCGTTGAAAATTTCTTAGGGGCCACAAAAGTTTTAGATCAAGCTTATATTTATTTTTTCCATTCATCCATGTCAGCATGATCTTATGAACAAGTTTGATAACAAATAAACATCACTCTGGGCCTAGCATGGTTTCAACGGTGGAAATCATTATCCCCACTATTTCATGTGGTATGATCCAATTGATCTTTGGATATGCTTCAATTTCATGGTCAACCCCTTAAATTAGATGAAAAAACGGATGGAGCTCTTTCTACTCATATGTGGTCGGGGATGATTTGCAAGGAATGAAGATGAATTTTTGTTTGTTTCTATCTTACCTTTTATTTATTTTTTCTTTTTTATTTTTTCCTCTTTATTTATTTATTTTTAATGGGTTTATTCTACCCTCTTCCAACATAATTGTGTAACCATATGTGAGAGACATGATGGCTCTTGTAAGAGCTTGTAAGACAGAATACTCTCCCATTGTGCATGTAATTAAGTGTGATATATTTCTTATATTATTCTTTATCTATATTAGTTTAGATAGGTATATAGGTTTGTAAATGTGAGACCCAACCCTAGTCGCATGTGCGTGAGTGAGTATGCATCTCATTCATCTTGGTCTCGCGGTCCTACCAGTCAAATTTTGGTGACCCGCGACCATCGGGTAGTGTTTGCATCATCCTTGAGTTTGGTCATGTAAACCCGACTCGGATTGACCCGAGACCTATGTCATTGCGACCGCATCGTCGCCGGGTTCCAACACCGCGTCTCGTGCATAAATCCGATGTGTCCATCAAAAGTTGTGGCCCGCACCATTTTTGGACCCATGTTATGGGGCCCACTTTACTCATGTGCACGTTTTCCAAGAGTGGGTCCCACTTAACTCCCTTATCTATACAACCTACCTACCCTACCCTAGCACCTATCATACCTACCCCTAGCCTAGGTAGTAGGCTACCTTCTCTAGAAACCCATCATTAGCCTTGGGTTCTCCCTCCCCCCCCCCCCCCCCCACATGTGCTATGATTACAACTCTCTTCCCTAGCCAAGAAAATAAATGATTTCTTTGCTATACCCCTCTCTCTCCCTTCTCTCTCCTTCTCATTCTCTCATTTCTCTCCACCTTTCCTCATTTCCAGCAACTCTTCCTCCTATCTTCCCCTCAATCCTACCCTCAAACCCCCATCTACACCATTAAAACATCTCCCTTGAAGCATAGAAGCTAGCAATTGGAGTTGAAGCTTGTCCATTGGAGGTGGGTGCTCTTAGGTCCTTCTTCATTTCTTTCTTAGGAGCTTGTGGGACCCATCAAGTGGTGATGGAGGTCCCTCATGTCTCCATGGTTGAGGCCAATGGACCCTTTTCCTTGCATTCATGATCCATGGATGGGGCCATTCTCCATGGACCCTATCATGGCATTTTCCTTTGATGCATGTCATTTTCCTCTCTCGTGGCTGGATTATTTTTATTTTCCATTATTCTATTCTTCATTTCCTGATTTGTGTGGCCCACTTAGTGGCCCCGGAATATCCAGACCGTCCAAGCAAAATGGATGCCCATGGCTGTCCATTCCTTGGACATTGGCACTCTATTTGCTCCATTTTGGGCACATGCAATGGGTTTCATGGAGGGGGTATGGCCTGGATGTTTGTGAGGTCCACTGAGGTGGACCACAACATAAATTTTGTGGGGTATTTCCCCCTTTATTCAGTAGCTATGATCAGTTGTTTTCAGACAGACCTTGCTGTCCAGAAAAATTCTGGACTATTTTTTTTTTTATTATTTTTGGCATAGTTTATGGACTGATTGGAGGATGTTTTATCTCCACTATTTGATTATTTCTGGAAGTGTGGACCCCACTTAGAAGTATGATAAATTTCACCCTCATCTGTCCCTGTTTGATCACCCCAAAAGGGTGGGCCAAGAAGGTTGGACAGTCCAGATTTTTCTGGACTGTCCAGCAATTCTGCTGCTGAAACAATGCTGCTGCCCCTGATTTGTTCACCCCATTAGAGTGGGCCCAGGTTTGCCAAATTTTAAGAAAATGTAAGACCAACATCCCTACATAAGTATACAACAACGTGGGGTCCACAAAGGTGGCCCACTAGTTCAAAAACAAGCTCATATTTATGTTTTTACAGCAGCAGAATGGCTAGACAGTCCAGAAAAATCTGGACCGTCCAACCTTCTTGGCCCACCCTTTTGGGTCATCAAACAGGGACGAATGAGGGTGAAATTTGTCATACTTCTAAGTGGGGTCCACACTTCTAGAAATAATCAAATAGTGGAGGTAAAACATCCTCCAAATCAGTTCATAAACCATGCCAAAAATAATAATAAAAAACAATCCAGAATTTTTCTGGACAGCAAGGTCTATCTGAAAACAACTGATCATAGCTACTGAATAAAGGGGGAAATACACCACAAAATTTATGCTGTGATCCACCTCAGTGGACCCCACAAACATCCAGGCCATACTCCCTCCATGAAACCCATTGCATGTGCCCAAAATGGAGCAAATAGAATGCCAATGTCCAATGAATGGACAACCATGGGCGTCCATTTTGCTTGGACGGTCTGGATATTCCGGGGCCACTAAGTGGGCCACACACATCAGGAAATCAAGAATAGAATAATGGAAAATAAAAATAATCCAGCCACAAGAGAGAAAAATGACATGCATCAAAGGAAAATGCCATGATAGGATCCATGGAGAATGGCCCCATCCATGGATCATGTATGCAAGGAAAAGGAGTCATTGACCTCAACCATGGAGACATGAGGGACCTCCATCACCACTTAATGGGTCCCACAAGCTCCTAAGAAAGAAATGAAGAAGGATCTAAGAGCACCCACCTCTAATGGACAAGCTCCAACTCCAAGTGCTAGCTTTTATGCTTCAAGGGAGATGTTTTAATGGTGTAGATGGGGGTTTGAGGGTAGGATTACGGGGAAGATAGGAGGAAGAGTTGCTGGAAATGAGGAAAAGTGGAGAGAAATGAGAGAATGAGAAAAAGAGAGAGGGGTATAGCAAAGAAATCATTTGTTTTCTTGGCTAGGGAAGAGAGTTGTAATCATAGCACATGGGGGGGGGGGGGGGGGGACCCAAGGTTAATGATGGGTTTCTAGAGAAGGTAGCCTACTACCTAAGCTAGGGGTAGGTATGATAGGTGCTAGGGTAGGGTAGGTAGGTTGTATAGATAAGGGAGTTAGGTGGGACCCACTCTTGAAAAACGTGCACATGGGTAAAGTGGGCCTCATAACATGGGTCCAAAAATGGTGCGGGCCACAACTTTTGATGGACACGTCAAATTTACGCACGAGACACGGTGTTGGAACCATGGCGACGATGCGGTCGCAATGGCATAGGTCTCGGGTCAATCCGAGTCAGGTTTACATGACCGAACTCAAGGATGATGCAAACACTACCCGATGGTCACGGGTCACAGAAATTTGACTAGTAGGACCGCGAGCCCAAGATGAATGAGATGCATACTCACACACGCACATGCACACATGTGGACTCGGGTCGGGGCTCACAATCCTCCCCACCAACAAAGAAATTTCATCCTCAAAATTGACAAAATCGAGACAACAAAATACATAACATATATATATATATATATATATATATATATATATATATATATATATATATATATATATATATATATCGCAATCATCAATCACAAGATAAGGCAATACAAGCAATCAATCATTGAATAGATAGGGATAATGCTCCATAATCTCGGCAAGCCTGCGATGAAATCCATCAATATACTCTCCCACTTCCACTTTGGAACACTCAACGGCTGCAAGGTACTAGGGGGGTCTCAGAGGATCGGCCTTGACACGCTGACAATCGTCACACTCAGCCACAAAATTAGCAATTGGCCTACTATCCCCAACCAGAAGTACTGCCTTGACAACAAAACAAGCTCGACATCGGCAATACAAAACTATTCAGCGGGCAAGAGCATCTCACCAACCAAAATGGAACACGATAATATCACCGGCCTAACACAACGATCTTTCCAAAAATGTCGATACTGACAATCCCTTACGATAGACTCTAATAGCAATCTGAGTGAACAAAAGCCCTTGGATACAAAAAGGGTGTGATGCACCAAAACACAAGACTTACGGAGACAAGGAGAATACCCATAACAACTCTCCTAATAACTAAGGGTCCTAATGAGTCGCGTAAAATCAAGCCTGAGGTGACTGGGGAGGTGTCTGTCTACTCTGCATATGCGGTCTCTGCTGCTACTGCGGTCGCTACGAAGGTCCATCCTGCTGATGGGGACACTCGCGCCTACGGTGTCCCGTCTACCCACAACCGAAGCAAACTCCAGAAAAGGGGTTAGAAGATGAAGCAACCTGCGGTGCTAATGATGATGATGAAGCTACTACATGTGATGCTGATGCTCTAGCGGCTCGATAGGCTATGTACCTTTGCCACTGTTGACGCTGCCAAGAGCTACTAGAGGGGGTCTGCCTCTTCAGGCCTCTCCTCTGATCACGATCCCTCCGCGAACTGGTCCACTCGGCCTCGCCCTGAAGTAAAAATACCACCAACAGAGCACGCTACAGAGTCGAATCTCGCAAAAGGGAACTCCTACGCTCATGTTCCGCTTGTCCGGGCATCTCAGGAACGAGGCTGACGGGTCTGAAGAACATTAGTGATGACCTGCATCAACTGCTAGAGATGCTCAGTTCCTACAGGAATCGTCAGATAAGTAGGGGTAGCACTGGCGTCTGGCAGAGGCATAGGTACAGCAGGAGCCTCAGGAATGGGTAAGACAGGCTCTAGAGGGGAAATAAGAATCTCAGATGGTGGAGCAAAAGTCACTTGGAACACTGGAGCGGAATGAGAACCATGTCCATGGGCACCATGGCCAAGGGCGTCACAATCATGGGCACCTTGACTAAACGGCATGGTCTACAGAAAGAACAAAGGTGATGAACACTTAGGAATTAGAATCCTTGAAGGCTCAAACGGAATGAAGAAAATGCACTCGGGACACTACTTGTCCTAAGCTCGCAGCAGATATGTGATACTAACCCAAGTTATTTCAGAATTACTTGTTATGCTCTGATACCAACTTTTGTCACGCCCCAGACTCGGTAACCGGACTCACAAGGAACCTGATGGCCGGTTCTGGCCGCAACAGCCTCCGTAGTACCCCATTCTCGGCTCCTAAGGCAGGTTCCGATCCTGGGATCCTACAAGGAGGATTTTCATAACAGTATAATCATTACCAATATGAGCATACCCAATATCACAGCAAGTACATCTGGAAGTAACAAAGGATACACATCAAAAAACTTTTACAAGGTTACATAAGGTCCAAAAGGACATACATAAGATAATAGAAGAAAGAAAGGAAGTCTGCAACACTGGGTCCTCAAGCTCAGCTCTAATCCTAACTCTGTCACTGCGATGCCTGCTTAAGATCTCCTGTATGCATCAATTGTGCATAAGCTTATAGAAAGCTTAAAGGGTGGTGAAAGTGTGTGACAATGGTACTAAGAAGAAGATAGAGAATGCAGAAGGGAGTCATGATCAATAACAATACCACTAGCCTTATCAAGGCTATCATGAATGCAAGAAACTATACCAAGGTAGTACGATAATGCAAGAAGTCATACCAAGGCTATATAATGCAATGAGTACTGTAATGTAATGAGTACTGTAATGCAATGAGTATTGTAATGCGACGATTACTATAATGCAATGAGTACTGTAATGCGATGAGTACTGTAATGCAATGAGTACTGTAATGCGATGAGTATTGTAATGCATTATGAGGCTTACACAGCCGATGCAAATGCAATGCGAAGTAATGTCAATGCTTATATCCAATCCACATATCAAGTACATTTCCATCATAAGAAAATCATCGGGGTCCATTACACTGCTGGATGACTGCTGCTCTACAGACCCCGCACAGTCAAACGAGCGTCAGAGACCTCACTACCCTGCCTGCGGACAGCCAATCACCAGCAAGGCCTGAAGGTAGCGGACCCATTCACGAGCTGGTCAGACTCAGCCTAGCAATGCCCCCTTACATCAGGCGAGTAAGGCCACACCCCTATCCAACCGACTATACAACAACAAGCGTCGTAGTGGCAGAGTTTGGATTAGAGCTGAGTGGGCTGAATGTTTATCAAGGGGCCTCAAATGTACATTGTTATGGTTGAAACTTTATTGGACATGAAACCCACTATATTGAGAACTTGTATACGTGTTGCATGCTTGTGTTTTCTTAAAATCTTTGGACTTAATCAGTACATTCTTTTGGGTCACCTTTAGTGATCACACGAGGACCTCATCTTAGATCAGATTTTTGGGGCATCCCATGAGCCCAGAGTGGGTTGGGACGTCCCAGCTTGGCCCAACCATATATTGGGCCAACTTCCACCGTTTTGATGGACTTGTGGGCTAAGATAAGGATAATATCGGGCCCTTGGTTGCCCACTTAAATTGCTAGTTATTGGGCTGATGTAGTTGGGGCCATTTCATTATCCAAACTTAAACTTATTTTTGGGCCATATATTGCGTACGCAGGCTGCCCACCAAGTCCAACTTAATGCATGGATTTTATGGCCATTGGGAATTGAGCCTTGGGCCTTAATTTTTCTCTTGGGGCCCATGTTGCTAAAAGTGGTATTATATCTTTTTATGGCCTATTATGAGGAATATATGTATGTGGTTACCTTTATTTTTATCTTAAATGTAGGCCTTAGGCCTTTTATCCATATAGTTCATGGTTGATATGCCTTTCTGGGGAATGGTGGTTAAATGTCCCCATTATGAACCCCTCTAGGCCCGGTTGTATTTAAGAGTGATTGGATACTCATCTTAGACTCTTGCTAGGCTCATTTCTCATTTCTATATTACTTAGACCCATAGCTTGTATACTTAGTCTTGTGGGCTACCCCAGGTAAATGGGCCCCCACTAGAAGTTAAATTCCTTAAGGATGTTGTCTAAGTACCTAGTCTTGGTTCCTTCTTAGATAGAAGGAATGTAATATACATTGTATATCGCCATATAGTATGATTAAATTCATTCTCATGACTCATGTACATCATTGTATGCTTGGTCGACACTGAACCACTGTGTGTGTATGGTCATATTGTGTCATTGGGCATTGCATGTTACCTTCTCCAAGGGACGTAGTATTCTCTCCTGAGCACGTTGGATGCTTGGAATTGATACATGGTTGATTGTGTGATTCATGCATCTAGCATTGCATAACGTATGAGCATTATTGCCCTTGCTTCATCAGGGCTGTAGCCTCCACAGATACATCGTGGATGGCCATGTTTGGACACTAGAAATGTTACTTGAGCATACTGGGTGCATAGGATGCCCATGGGTGAAATTTTTAAAACTTCCATGGTACCAAGGATCTGCTCCAATGTCGTGACCGAGTGGAATATATGAGCGCACGAGGGCCTTATACCTTTAGGCCGCGACTGCCACTGTCGTGTAGTCGGTTGGATAAGGGTGTGGCCTTACTCGCCTAATGTAAGGGGGCATTGCTAGGCTAAGTTTGACCAGCTCAGGAATGGGTCCGCTACCTTCAGGCCTTGCTGGTGATTGGCTGTCCGCAGGCAGGGTGGTGAGGTCTCTTACGCTCGTTTGATGTGCGGGGTCTGTAGAGCGGCAGCCATCCAATAGTGTAATGGACCCCGGTGATTTTCTTATGATGGAAATGTACTTGATATGTAGATTGGATATAAGCACTGACATTACTTCGCATTGCATTTGCATCGGCTGTGTAAGCCTCATAATGCATTACAGTACTCATCGCATTACAGTACTCATTGTATTACAGTACTTATCGCATTACAGTACTTATTGCATTACAGTACTCATTGCATTATATAGCCTTGGTATGACTTCCTGCATTATCGTACTGCCTTGGTATAGTTTCTTGCATTCATGATAGCCTTGGTAAGGCTAGTGGTATTGTTATTGATCATGACTCCCTTCTGCATTCTCTATCTTCTTCTGAGCACCATTGTCACACACTTTCACCACTCTCTAAGCTTTCTATAAGCTTATGCACGATTGATGCGTGCAGGAGATCCTAAGCAGGCATCGTAGTGGCAAAGTTTGGATTAGAGCTGAGCTTGAGGACCCAGTGTTGCAGACTTCCTTTCTTTCTTCTATTATCTTATGTATGTCCTTTTGGACCTTATGTAAGCTTATAAAAGTTCAAATTCTTAGTGGATTTTGTGATGTGTATCCTTTGTTACTTCCAGACGTACTTGTTGTGATCTTGGGTATGCTCATATTGGTAATGATTATACTGTTATGAAAATCCTCCTTGTAGGATCCCAGGATCGGAACCTACCTCAGGAGCCGAGAAAGGGGTACTACGGAAGCTGTTGCGGCCAGAACCGGCCATCAGGTTCCTTGTAAGTCCGGTTACTGAGTCTGGGGCGTGACAGTGAACCATGGAGTCTTTAACTTTATTAGTTTAAATGAGTTGATCTATCAGGGCATGTACTGCAGAAAGTATAGATTAGATCCGTAGCCATTGATTCTATAGCTACGGATCTAATCTTAGCCATAGATATTTAGCTACGACTTTTATCCATAGCCTTTGACCCTCTCTCTGGTAGTGTTTATTTTAATTTCTTCACATTTTTATTTTATCAAATTTCAGATAAAGAGGCCCCATCTCCAATATTGCTCTGGTTAACACCTGGTTGATTGGATGCTCTTTTCAATTTACTTGGCAAGCCCATCACTTTATCTAATGGAATCCCATCACTTTATCCAGTAATCCCGTCACTTTGTCAACTAGAACCCTGTCACTTTGTCCAACAACCTTGTCACTCTGTTTAGCAACCATGTCATCTTGTCTAGTGAATATCGTCACTTTGTAATGCAACCTTGTCACTTTGTCTAGTGAATACTGTTACTTTGTACGGTAACCTCGTCAATTCGTTTAGTGGAACTAGGTCACTTTGTTCAGTAACCCGTCACTTTTTTCAATAATCTACTGGTTGGATTGGTTTTTCATTTACGTATAATGTTTGACCCTTTAAAATTAAGAGTGGACGTCTCTCTCCTTAACTATTTCCTTTAGTGCATATCTTTAGGCCTAATATTGGACTCAACAACTAATGGTTATAGTGGATCATACATAAACATTGCAGTAGGCCTAATATTGGACTTTACAATAACCTTGTCACTTTGTCTAGCACCCATTTCATTTTATCTAGTAAAATCTCATCACTTTATCCAACAAACCCGTCACTGTCTACTAACACCCCGTCAAATATTATGATAGAACATCAACTCTTTATCTAGTAGAACGTCATCACTTTGTCCAATAACCCAATTACTTTGTCCAGTGAACCCCATCAATTTGTCCAGCAACCTCGTCACTTTGTCCATCAACCACGTCATTTTATCTAGTGAATACTGTCACTTTGTATGCAATCTCGTCACTTTGTCTACTAAATACTGTCACTTTATACTAGCAAGTTACTTTTGAAGGAAATTCATCATTTTGTCAAGCGAAACCTTATCAATTTACTTAGCAACCCCATTACTTTATCTAATGGAACCCTATTACTTTATCTAATGGAATACTGTAACATCCTGGATTTTTGCCAGCCTGGAATTAGACGTCCTTAGGCAATGGGTCGATCCTAACAGCTTATTAACCTGTCAGAACTCAATCCCAAAGTCTAAAACCGCTTTTGAACCCATTTCCTTCACAAATCCCACCCTTCACCACTTTGTTCTTTCAATTTTTCTATGTACTTTCACTCTAGACACTATCTTAAACTAGCTAAGTATTATAACTTGGATCACTTTATATACAATCTACAAAGGCCCAGGTATCACCTCAGACAGAAATTACTCAGGACTAAATCCTTTAGAAATTAGGCGAGAATTAGCTAGTGTTAAACTAGAGTATTTGTGAAATTATCACTAATCACTTTAAATACGATCTACAAGACCGAAAACTTATAGAATCATTGACGCTAGGTTACCCTAAAATCTAGGATCAATCTCATTACCCGGTTGCTCCCGGGAGCATCTTGAAACTCCGTATCAGATCTGGACCGCACATCGGAAGTCGATTAACCCGAAGTTAAGGAATTAGGACCGCCTTGCTGGGCTTGACAACCATCTCGAAAATCAACTCCAGATAGTGTCCCAGTGAAATTCGCTTGAGCTCGGAGCGGGGAGTGTGAGAAATGTGAAAATAATTCTAAATTAAATCCAAAATAAATAAATCTGGCACTTCTCGCTTGCGGATCAGTTTTAAGCAACCAGACCATCAGAATCAGAGCAAATTACACCCTCGGATCAGAGATATTTCCCCAAACATATCCATGTACTCGGAATCTCTGATCGAGATCCACTGACCGTTGAACTGAAACTGGTCCGCCATTTGCGATCTGGAATTCCGACTGAAACAAAAACTTAACTAAACGTAGATCCAGTGTTAGTGAGCTTAAGTCTGACCTTTGGCTCAAGGGGGCCCGCCAGAAGTCCTCCGTTGAGATGAAACAGGTCCACTTTAGATATAACCGAAGTATACCTTGGCCTGAAGTCTATTTCGGTGAGATTTTAGGCTATATAAGGACCTTAAACCCTCTCTCATTTCAGCCATACAAATTTGAGAAAAACCCTAGGAAAAGAGAGAGAAAAGAGAAAGAAAGTGAGAGAGAAGTGGGAGCATCTCCCTGTCATGCTTCCCTGCCGCTACACGAGCTTAACCACTCCGTTCTGATCGCTTCCCGGTGATTCCGACTCTGTTTCTATGTAAGAAACCCTAACCCTAACCTGTTTTGGGGTTTTGATAGTTGTAGGTTATGAATAGCTAACATATTTCGTTCTATAGGTCGCCAAACTGCCGTATACGAAAGCATAGCAAACCTATCGAGTTCTTTCCGATTCTACGACAAAAGGTGCGGACTTTAGGTGTATAGGTTATGGTTTTCAACGCTTTCAATGTCAGATAATGATAGATTCATGATCTGCATGCAATTGCACATGTACAAAGTGTTGTCTGTTTTCTGTTTCGATTAAAGATGAAGAATATGGAATTTTTACATACTCTAGGTATTTGCAGAAAGTACCGTATACGTATAAATTTTGAAAATGTGTTTGCCATGTTTATTTGCTGTATTGGTATATTATATATGGATAAAATACTTGTTTGGCGAAAGGGTTCGCCCTAATATATGTTTTTGGTAATATACACTATGTTAAAATAGTGTATTCTAAGTGTTTGTGAAAATGACCGAATGAGTATAGAATTCTCATTCGTACTCGTCATGACTAATTGTCATGGATACATGATTGTTGTATAGGTGACACCCCTTTGACGAAAGGATTTGCCCTAAATCACGCCATGGCCAATATACACTATATATGCTAAAACGTGTAGCCCAAGTGTTTGTAGAAATGACTGAATGAACATGAAACTTGGATTCCTGCTTGCCATGACTATCCGTCGTGGCTGCACGCGTGTTATAATTGGGGCAACTCCCTAGTGAAAGGATTTAGCCTTATACCTATGTGATCAACATACATCATGTATGTTGATGTATGTAGTTTAAAGTGTTTGTTGAAATGACTAAATAAATATGGATTTATGATTTATGCCTGCCAAATGTATTGAATGTAAGAACATGATTGATGTGTATGCGACAACTCCTTGCTATAAGAATTTGTCCTGTTCTATGTTGAAATCAACATACGTTATGTATGTTGAAGTGGTATAGTTTAAGTGTTTGCTAAAATGCCTGTGTGAGAAATTGTGTGACGAACTAAGTTTAATAGGGTGTTGAGATAGGATTCTTAACTACCTTAGAGATGTATATGATTTCCTCCATGTTGCTTTGTTTAATTTAACCGCTTACTTATGAAATATAGGTGTTTGTATTTCTTATTTATATTGTGCTTTATTACATGTTTTATGACATACTTGTCAACATGCTTGAATCACTTTATTTATTCTGCTTTACTCTACATGCTTCTGGTCATGGATTGATTGTGTTTGGGGCTATGATTATAGTCCAGGCAATCGGTAACGGGATTGAATTCGTGGCTGAGATTCATTTGTCACGTGAGATGTGTTCGATGAACCCGAGTCGTACTTCGGTTGGCGATAGTGGTTGGTCACATGAAGTGCTTATGCGCTTCATATCGTTCAACTTGTTGTGCGCTCAAGCTAGCCGAGCTTATCAAGCAAACCCGATCTGTCTTATGTATGTTCACCATGTTTGGACGCCTCTGCTTGAACCTAGGGTACCAAACTTACCAGAGAAATTCCGTTAACTATGGTACCTCGATCCGCTAAGACTCATGAGCCGGACATGGTGGTATGGGACACCGTGGTCGAACTGTCGGCCTACGCAGGGGCCACGTGCCTCCCCGTAGTGACCATTGAGCAACCAGACTGGTGAACCGAATACGGTGGTATGGGACACTGTATTCGAGCTATCGACACCTACGGCGAGAGCCGAATACGGTGAGACCTGTATTCGTGCTGACGGACGACGAGCCCTTCGTAGTGTCTTCGAGTATACTCTAAAGCCTGTGATTGGCGATGAGCCCTTCGCAGTAACTAGAACATGAGTTGAACCGAGTACGGTGAGACCTGTATTCAAGCTGACGGCCAGCGATTGAGTCGAGTACGGTGAGACCTGTATTCGAGCTGACGGCCAGCAATTGAGCTGCATACGGTGAGATCTGTATCCGTGCGATGGGTGACGAGCCCTTTGTGATGCCTTCGCGATGCCTCTCAAACCATAATATCGTATGAGACTAACTAGGAGTGACGACCCTAAACAGGATCCTTGTTTGGGAATGATACAAGGGAGGTACCTTAGTTTCCCAATACTGCTGTTTGAAATGGACTAATAACAACTCGGTAATCATACTCATCATCGCATTGCATGTGCCTGGAAGATGTGGAGCACTGAGGGATTTAAGCATGCCGCGAACGTAAGATGGTGTCGCACGAGGGAGTGTGTGGTGAGGGCATACATCATGACTGCATTCATACTTGCATTAATAAGAGTAGTTAGAATTGTTTGATTGTACTGCTTTATCATTACTGCTTGACTGTTTTGATAACATGTTAACCTATGCTTTATTGTTCCACTGAGTTGATCACTCACTCCCACGTTACGGGATGATGTTGTACACACCAACCAGATTTGTTGAGTTTCAGGTGATGGCGATGCTTATGAAGCAGAGCTGGACTACTACTATGATGTTGAGGAGGAGTTCTCTACATGTAACTCTCTAACAGGTCTATGAACACCTGGTATTGTATTGACGGGGCTATGGTATTTGGGATAGAAGACATTACACTTCCACAACTTGGTATATTTTGAAATTATACTTGTAATTATTTAACCTGGTAACATTATAACACTCTGGAGACTCACCATAATTTATATATTTTATATATCTATCATAGTCTTCCTCTTGCAAATTTAACTGTCTCTGGAGTATGATATGTTGTTTTGGCTTAATCTCACTCATGTTCAATGTACTAATACAGACAACATTCAATCATCATTCATTTTGTTGCATAAGTGATGCGTTGGAACTCGGGAGTTGAGTTTATGCTCGACCCCCGATTTTCAGGGCGTTACAAATACCATCACTTTGTTTAACAACCTCGTCACTTTGTTCAGTGGAACCGAGTCACTTTGTTTGTCAACCAGTCACTTTTTTCAACAATCTAGTCAATTTGTCTAATGGAACCCTATCGCTTTGTCTCGTTTAACCTCGTTACTTTGTTTAGTGGAACCAACTTACAAAATAACGGTATTTTCCAAACAAAGTGATTGTGTTACGTTATACAAAGTGATACATGGTGTTCAGATAAAGTAACAAACCTGCACTACACAAAGTGACTACTTTACTGGGCAAAATGACCAGGTTATACTACACAAATGACGGGATTTCTTTTGTTGTGGTCCACACCTGAGATTTGAAACTTCCATGAAGTCCACTATAATGTTTAAATATTGTCCATATCTTTCATAAGGTCATTTTTTACAATTAAAACACAATGATTATAGTATAAGTCCGTTACTTTAACCGGCAACCCCATCAATTTCTTTAGTGTAACCTCTGCACTTTTTATATTGTAATCCCATCACTTTTATTTGAATCCCCAACACATTCTCTAGCTAATCACGTCACTTCTAGGCTAGGATGGATCCATGGTTTGCATAGATCACCTGGCTAAAAAATCAATCCCTCACTTTCCATCCAACATCCAATGCTAAGAAAACAACAAGTTATGGACAGTTCATTTGGTGGGTCACCATCGTGGATGGTCATTTCCAGGATATATGTTTGCATAGTAGAATCATTACCAGATGAAGAACCTTCCTTATTATTTGAATATGGGTGAACTAAACACAACAATGCTAGCTAGTTAGAATTGCATCAATTAAATTTTTTCATGACATGCAAACAAAAATCAGGAAGATTAAAAACTCAAATGGGTCACACGAGAGGAAACTGTGTATTTTTAGCGAGCACCGTTGAAATATTCTCCTGGCCATAAAAGTAATGTATCAACCTAAATTTGTTGTGTTTTTACTTCATCCAAGTGGGAATAACCTTATAAGCGGTTTAAATGACATATAAACATCAATGTGGAGCCTAGGAAGGTTTCATCGATAGGAATTTCATTCCCCAATTTGCCATCTCGTGAGACCCACTTGAATTTTTAATTATCCTAATTTTTAATCGCATGTCATGAAATGAGCTCGAAAAATGGATGGACGGAGTGGATTTCTCACAAACATAGTGGCGGGTCCACCCAGCATCCTTACGCGGGAACTTCCTGCCAAAGACTTTCGCAGGAAATCCGATTCCAGAGAGGCAACCCACTCAAAATCGGATTGCATACCGAGCGCTTTTATCTTATAGAGTAAACTCAGTTGGGCCCACTGTGAATATATGTGGTTTATCTGCACTGTCCATACATTTCCCCTCCTAATTTTAGGGGCTAAGACCAAAATGGAAGTACATCCAAAGCTTAAGTGAACCATACCACATGAAACAATGTGGAATAATGATTTCCACTGTCGAAACCTTCCTAGGGTCCACAGTGATGTTTATTTATCATCCAAACTGTTCATAAAATCACAAAGACATGGATGAAGAGAAAACACAAACTTCAACTTGATCCAAAACTTTTATGGCCTCCAAGAAATTTTCAATGGCAGAGGTTCAATCAAACTGCTTCATGTAGTGTGGTCCACTTGAGCTTTGGGTGAGCTTCTATTTTGGGCTCAAGCCCTGAAATTATTTGTTAAAATGGATTAATGGAGTGGATAAAATAAACAAATAAATAAGGGTGGACCCCACAGATTTTACTCAGTACGCTAGGGGTATTGAGTTACCCAGTACGTAATAGCCCTCTCCGTGGGATGCGGATTGACTTACTCAGTCCATAATCCTACCCCCCTCCGTCCGGGCAGGGCTCTGTGGGGCCCATGGTGATGTAAGAATTTTATCCACACCGTTCATCACTTTTCTTAGGTCATTTTATGGTATGATCCTAAAACTTAGATCCACAACTCCAGTGAACCACACCAAAGGAAGCTGCAGTGATAATGACACCCACCGTTGAAACCTTTCTAAGGGCCACCGTGATGTTCTTTTGCCATCCAACCTATTAATAAGGTCATTTAGACGTGGATGAATTAAAAAAAAAAAAAAACAAATATCAACTTGATCTGAGACTTCTCCAGCTCCCAAGAAGTTTTTAATGGTGGACAATCAATCCCCACTTTCTGGCCCACTTAAGCCTTAGACCTGCCACGTTTTTTGGATAATATCTTAAAATTATCTGAGGAAAATGATGAACGGTGTGGATAAAACTCTTACATCATGGTGGACCCCACAGATCCCTTCCTAGACGGATTACGGTTCGGGTGGGGGTAGGACGCAATCCGCATCCATCTCCTCTCCATCTGTCTCCGTTAGATAATTCTAATGGATTTTTTAAAAATATATTTAAAAACTGCCTAGGTGGCACTCGTATGAATTGGACTAATGAAAATACTGGAGTTAGCGAGTTTCTGACTCCCAGAAACAGAGGATCCGCACTCGACGCGAATTAACTACTGACAGATTGAGTAGGGAGGCTCGTTACTGAAGTGATGTCACCAAGTTCGATGGGTCCCACCATAATGTATGTTTTGTATCCACACCGTCCATCCATTTGGAGAGATCATTTTAGGGCATGATCCAAAGAATGAGTCAGATCAAACATTTGAGTCCCCACCACAAAAAATAATGGAGACAGTAACACCTACCATTAAAAACTTATAAGGGCCACAAAAGTTTTTGATCAAGCTGATATTTGTGTTTTCTCTTCTCTTTAATGTATCTGTTAACTAATGAACAAGCTGGATCTCAAATAGACATCATGGTGGACCTTAGGAAAGTTTCAACGATGGGCGTCACTCTCTCCACTCTTTCCTGTGGTGAGGTCCACTGCAGCTTTGGATTTGACTCGTTCCGTGAAACATGCCCTAAAAATGATCTCTCAAAATGAATGGATGGTGTGGATACAATATATACATAATGGTAGGACCCACAGGACTTGGTGACGTCACTTCAGTAGCGACTCAACCTGCCGGTAGCTAATCTGCGTTGGCAGTCATCATTGTGCAGCTGAAGTGTCAAAAATCGTGTACATACAATCATCAGCTGACGTATCCTTAGATCCCTTGCAACCTTTCATCAATCACGTGAGTCATTGTGTCATAAAGTCAGTTGAGCCTTTGGAAAGTAAAGACTGAAGACACAATGATGCAGAAGCATTAAGGCGGCAAGAACATGTAAACAAGTGGCCTTGGTGACCTTAACCCTTGACCCAAAACAGCCCTAGAGCCTCTAGATGATCTTGTCTTAATTAGGTATATTAATTTAATCATCCCTTAACCATATGAGAACAAAAAAAACATGATAAAGAATGTTAGAAGAGGTGCAAAACCGTTGTGCAAAAGATAGCCCAAAACAACAGTTTTCGATAAGACTTTGATGACATCAAAGGCTTGATGATCGATGACATCGAACCCTTTGATGACATTGAAAATCAAATCTAGATATGTCTAGCAAGAAAATATCATATTGTCTGGATTTTCTCGATGACATCGAACCCCCTCGATGAAATCAAAAGCTTGATCTTCAATGACATCTAACGCGTTCGATGTCATCGAATAAGCCATGTCCAGCAAGAAAACATCATATTGTCTGGATTTTCTCGATGACATCGAACCCCTTCGATGACATCGAAAGATTGATCTTCGATGACATCAAAAGATTGATCTTCGAAGACATCTAACATGTTCGATGTTATCAAAGATCAAATTTTCTACCCGATTTTTTACTATTGGAGCTTGAACTTTTTATAAAATACGGTCAGTTCTTGGACATTTTGATGGGTTTTTGGAGCAATAAAAGGTAAGGTATTTCCATATGCATATCTTTCATTCCTTGATTCTATTCAATTGAGTTCTAAGCTATCTCCTTTGAGATTACAACTTTAATGAGGATTACAATCTCAACATTGAGATGTGCTTGAACTCCTCCATTTCTTAGAGATTGGACTTAAGCATTCTTGGTAAATCATTGTCCAACTCTTCTAGAAGACGCATATAGTTGAATCCCTTAAGATAAACAACTACCCATTAGTTGTAGGAGATTCGACCCACTCCTATGACCTTGGTCATCTTGAAGACACATTAAATGTAAAGAGATTGATCATGGAGCTGAAGCCTTGGCGAAAGCAGTGGTAAGATGATTGGGGGAGCATCGGGGAGCTGATTGAAGCACGGGAGAGCGAAGATCAATCAACCCAAGAGGAGCATCAAAAGGGACTTGATCCGATAAGTAAGCGTTATGTGCGGGAGTCCATTGTTGTGCTCCTTCCTTATGTAGGTTGGAGTGCAAGAGTTTGTGTTCAAACTCACCTAAGTTCTTTTATAGGACCTTGGCCTATGTGGCCTAAGTCTGTGGTTCTTGTGTAGGACCTTTGTCCTTGTGTAGGACATAAACTTAGGTTCGGGATTATAACCTTGGCCTATGTGGCCTAAACCCTTGGGTGCTTGTGTAGGACCCTTGCTCTTATGTATGACATAAACTATCAAATTCTTGTATATGACCTTGGTCTGTGTTGCCTAAATTGTCGGGTTCGAGATTAGGACCTTTGTCCTTGTGTAGGACATAAAATTGGGTGCTTGTGTAGGACCTTGCTTTTGTGTAGCGCATAAACTTTAGAGTCCTTATGTAGGGGTGTAAAGGTTAGAGGTTAACCTGATTTAAAACCTCTGATAGTGAAATCCGATACACTTGTGAGTTGAGTGCGTCGGCTGAGAGTGGAGTAGGCACATAGCCGAACTACTATATGTGATCGTGTTTTGGGATTGCTATTTGCGCATTTATTTAATTATGCTTATGTGTCTTGAATGTTTAAATATGATGTATGATTAGATAAATGTTTAGGATTGATATGAATCACATCCCACACACTCATATACACTATCTAATATAGGCTAGTTGCTTAACTTGCATCCAGTGTAGCCTATGTGATTGCACCCTCTATTGGCTTGGAAGCCTTTAGAGTTAAATTGTCTTGCTCGATTTAATTGTAAATTAATTTAAGTTAGGCAATTAGGATTTTCAATTGGTCCTAATCACTCCCCTTTAAGACTTAGTCTACATTTTATACCTCCATTATATTCCGCACTTAAAGCATTGTGGCCTCTTACCTCAATTTCACTAGTCTATAAATAAGATATTGTGCATATGTGTGTGTGGGGAGGATGTGCTACCTATCTAATCCTAATATTCATCTAATCATGCATACATATAATTCATCAGTTCTTCACATAAGCATAATTAAACAAGTGCTTAAAGACAATCCCAAACACAAGCATATATAGTGCTTCGGTTTCCTTACTCCATCCCGGCAGATGCACTCAACCCATGAGTGTACTGGATTTCACTATCAGATGTTTTAAATCAGGTTCACCTTTAACCTTTACAATCCTACATAAGGACCAGATGTCTTGAAGACTTACGTGGTATTT
>JAJHSJ010000003.1:14926990-15005820 GCA_021015155.1 Magnolia officinalis
AGAATAGATTTGGCTGAGAGAATTCCACCGAATTCGTTCCAATGACTATCGGACTGCGCGAGATAAGATTTATTCAAAATTCGGCTGGCCCAATGTGAAATTCAGATGGTCGAATTCTCGCGAAAATAAAAAAATTGCATTGCTAGAATTTGACCCGAACTTCACTCGTGTTGGCCGAACTTCAACTTAGGCTAGCCGAACCAAAAGTTAGGCTGACCAAATTTTCAACAGATTTTGAATTTTATCTCGAACTTAAAGTTAGGTTAGCTGAAGAAGTTAGGCTGGCCAAAATTCAAAACATATATACTAAAAATAACCCAAAATAAATGATTTTTTTTAAAGCACCTAACCTAAGGTCTTTCTAGGGTTATATGACTTGTTGGTTAACAAATACAAAGATCATCTAGTCTTGAAATTGAGCGACGTCTTCTTGGGATGATAAGCCGTTCTTTTGCTGATCTTCTGAGATGTAGAGTAGTTGCAATCTGACCGTACTTGCGATCTGACCGGTATCACTGTGTATCTTTGTCTCACGAAATTTGACAACCTTATGTGTACTAATATAAGTACTTGCAATCTCCCCCTTCATCAATTTCGTGACAAAATACATACATACATAACATACACAACACATTCACCAACATACATACACTCATGATCACTGTTATGGGAAAAATGGAATGACCAATAAGAGAAGGTTAGGTCAAAACTCTATGCACTTCGCCAGGTCAGTCAGCAACTGATATGGCAAAAGACTCAACCTCTGCCTTTAATCCAAGCTGGAAATAAGATCGGCCTCGACCCTTAGTCAGTCTTCAATAGCAGGTCGGAAAACCCATTGATTCATTGTTGAGGGTCAAATATTGCATATTAGACCCCAGTTAATACTTGATTTTACAAACATGATAATGTTTAACGTCCTATTTTAATCATGTTTTTTTATTGCAAGGTGAATTTAGGAGCATGAACTTAAAAGAGTGCTAAAAGCCTAGATTTAATGCTCAGAAATCACCAAGGCAAGGGATGGACCCACAGGACCAAGATTGAAGGATTTACATGCCAAAGATCTGAGAAAATCAAGTAATTGAAGTCCAAGAAGCCTGAAAATCATCCAGAATGCAAGATCATAGGGTTCCCACCATCCATTCGGTTTGAAACTTTATATATGGCCTGAGGACCATAAATTAACCGTACACATCAAATTTCAACCATTGGATCTTTGTGGAAGTGGCCCAGCAGACAAATCAGGTCACAATACTCTGATCTGGGGCTCACCTGATATCTGAATATACTTTAAGTTTTGTCCCAACCCCTTAAAAGAGGCGGTAAAATGGAAGGACGGAGCGGATTTCTCATATACATCATAGTGGACCCCACCTATGGTCGTGCACGTACATGGTGCGTATGAACATGCAGGGCACCGGACTGGTCAACATATGCTGACCGACCCAGCCCGATTGAGCGTCTGCGTGAGAACAGCGTCCGCAAGGTACGGACGCTATAACTCTTAGTGGGCCACCATCACGGGTCCGTTGCACGATCAGGACCGTTCATTAAATCCAAAGGGGGGGCACGACCCTTTCCATGCTTGCCTTTTGACCCTGTGCAAACGTACACGCGTGGATCACCAGAAAATGCAGGATGGACTGCGAATTGACTTTATACAGTCGACTGCACCAAAAATCGACCAAAACCACTCCTTTGCGACTAAAATTTCGTCAGAAATCCAATGAACGGGGTGAATTTCACCGAAACCATTAATGTGGGGCCCACCGAGCTTCGCAACGCAAGAAATTTTGCAGGCCTTGCGTCCGAGAAAACCGGCCGCTGTGGGCCGTTGTGTGATCGTGGGGATGGTCAGATCTATGATCTAAACTGTCCACAAGCTCCAGAGGGTGGTCACGACCACCACCATGGAGTCACATTGGGACTTTTGGTGCCCGCCTTGTCAAAAACAGGTTCCAAATATAAACTGTTTGCGTTTTCACGCACGCACGCCACTTGCATATTCCCAGCTGCGTAAACAGCTGTCAACTGACTTCCACCGCCCTTGGCTACAGATGGCTATAAAAGGAGACGTGAGAGAGAGCTTTGGATCATCTTGGGGCGCGCAATCTTGGATGTGGGTAGCCGTGGAGGCAAATCTAGGGAGGTCGTGAAGCGTGGAAGCAAAGGAGAGAGAGAGAGAGAGAGAGAGAGAGAGAGAGAGAGGAGAGAGAGAGAGACGGCCGGCTTCTTCATTCTTCATCCTTTGCTATCCTTTCTCTTTGGTTTTCTTTCTTCCTCCCTTTATGTTTTTTAGAGTCTTTAGCATGATCATGGTGAGGATTGGCTAAACCTCTTAGCTAGGGCTAAGAGGTGAAGCTTATAGCGTGATGGGGTGTTTTCTACGACTTTGATTCATGTTTTATGAACTCTCTTTGATGCTAATTTGATTATATGGTTCAATGGTATATTGTGACTTAAATTACAATGGATCTGCGATGGCTCTAAGCATGTTCTGTTCATTATAGGGATTATGAACATGGGAGCCCTGTTGTTCACCATCGTCTCCTGGGCATGGTTGGATGACGAAACCCTTCGTAACGTTCATAACTCTCTCATATTGGATGTGGATTGGTTAAATTTTGTTGTTTGCTTTGTCTCATGGGCATGATTTTATGATGGAATCAATTTTAATTCTTATACCTATCTTCTATTGAAAACTATATCAAAGGAAGTTCAGATTTGGTTTTTAGTAATATATCTTCCAACGGGATGAAGATGGGACTTTAAGTCCAATTGTGTTCACGAATCAAGCATAGATTTGCCTGATCTCTACAAGTGGATCTTTGGCACCCTAGTTTCCCACCTTTGAATTTTACAAGTTTTAGTTTAACCATTCACCTGATTTAGATTACATCTTCGCCTAGTTCCGGTTCAAGTTACTTTCAGAATACGTACAAGGTTCAGTCCCTATGGATTCGACCTCGGTCTTACTGAGATTATTACTACATCACTACCCTATACTTGGGGTGTGAACATCCACCTGACACTAAAAAGAACTCGACCACTACTCGTTAAAGGGCTCGAGTCAGCATAAATCCAGGTCAGCAAAACTCCTCTTCGGAATGACAGCCCACATCAAACTCTTATAACGTGCCTCTACTGGGTTCGACTTAGTTCCGACTGTATCTATCCGAGATCCCAGCCAAGGATCAAGGAAGATGACCGTAACAAGGATCTGCCCAAGATCTCCACCGAGGATCTTGGGAGATACCCACAACACATTCGGGATAAGAATCCCTCTACAATATGCTCCTGCTAAATAGGGGGATCATCCTCTACACCACCCCCATCTCTTACCTATAAATGTGAGCATCCCTAATGGTGAAAGGCACAAACAATCTTACATCCAAAAACCTTATGTTCTATTAGACCTATCTTGCCTGTCTGACTTTGGCATCGAAGGGTCCCCTGCAGCAGCCAGGGTCTTCATCTTTGTCTTATATTGTAGGTCTCAAGTGATCTAAGGAAGACAATCAAATTTCTTCATTAACAGTTTGGCACCGTCTATGGGAACGACATCAAAGTTGTCCATCTCAGCTACAGTGCTTCAAAAATGGAGAAGGGGAGGAAGAAAGTTCAGACCACCACCGTTGTGCCTAGCTCCTTACCGCCAAAATAGTCCGAAGACTATCAGGACTCATCTTCCCAACATCAAGCTAGTTCTACGCCCATGGGCCCAATACAGCGGTCCCTGAACCAAGGAGGTCAGCTCGTCTCTCTAGAACAATGAGTAGAGGCACTGAAAAACAACATCGATCTAATAAAGAGACTACTGGAACAACCGATCCCTCCTCCCAGTAAGGGGACTAAGGAATTTGTTGCTTGATCAGCAACAAAAGTCTTCGTATGGACTCGAGCACCTGTCGGATCTCAACAAAACCAACAGATTAGCGAAGCACCAGCTCCTACTCACGTTTTGGGCACTACCGCGCTAGCTCCCTCCGACTTGTGTCACGAGTTGGAGAAGAAGAGACCTGGCAAAGCTCTTGAAACTGTGGTCGGGGGTAAGCATGTCGAAGTAGTATCCGAAAATGAAGATCCTTGGGAGGCTAAGCTCAACAAGTTACAAAGTCAAATCGGAGACATCTGACAAGCCTACCATGCGCATGCTCCGACCTCAATAGAAGCCATGTTGGAAGAGACCAAGCCTTCATTCACCACCAACACCATGCACGCTCAGCTCCCACCTGAGTTTTGGATGTCATAAATCACCCCTTACTCCAGGGCCACTGACTCGACCAAGCACCTAGAATCTTTCAAGGCATGAATGGAGCTTCAGGGTATGTCAACAGCTGTAATGTGTAGAGCCTTCTCTTTAACCTTAACTGGAGCAGCCCGAAAGTGGTTTCGATAGCTCAAACCACTATCCATTAGTTCATTTACCCAACTGAGCAAAATGTTCATTACTAACTTCATCGGAGAAAGGAAAGGCTGAAGTCGACAATTCACCTCCTCACCATTATTCAAAAGGATAACGAGTTGCTTAAGGATTATATCAAGCACTTCAACATGGAAGCAAGGCGGGTGGAAGGCTATTCCGACCAGATAGCCTTGACCACTATGATGGTCGGCATGAGGGAAGGGAGGTTCCTCTTTTCACTCGGCAAAAAGCCCCCCACAACTCTGTCTGACCTCCTCAACCGAGCTCAGAAGTACTCTAATGTCGAACTGCTCTTCAGCTCGTTGAAGGCTATGAGGAATGGAGGAGGATCAACTAGGGACAAACAACCAAAGAAGAGTGAACATCCGATCATGGCAACAAGCGAAGGAGGGATGACGATCCGACCAGGGGGCATCAGCCGAGCAAGTGACCTGAGAGCAGGTTTAGCTCTTACACTCCCCTCAATGCTACGCCCAAACAAGTCCTCATGGAGGTCCGAGATAAATAACTCCTCAAGTGGTCGAACAGGATCAAGACTGATGCCAACAAGCAGGAAAACGGAAGTACTACCACTTCCATGCAACCACGACCATTCCACCAGCGATTGCTTTGATCTACAAGAGGAGATCGAAGCCCTCATCTAAAACAGACATTTGCGAGAATATGTCAACAAGAGAGAAGAACGGGCAGATTGGAAGAGTGAACAGCTTATCAATAACAAAGCTACCAGAAAAATCTGTACCATCTTCGGCGGACCTACTGGAGGAGGAGACTCAAACCGAGCACGAAGAGCTTACGCCCGAAGCATCAGTCATAACAGCTCGGAGCATCAAATCCACGTCACCAGCAGGCCTCCGATGGAACAGAAAGTAGCATCCTATGAGCTAACCTTCAATGAAGAGGACGCCCGAGGTGTCCACCACCCCCACGATGATGCGTTAGTGGTAACCATGACTATAGTCAACCGCAAGGTGTTCCGAATCCTAGTGGACATCGGAAGCTCGATCGATATCCTCTTCGCCAACGCTTTTGACAAGATGGGGGTCGGAATGTCTCGGCTCGGGCCTATCAAAACCTCCTACTAGGATTTACAGGTGACAGGGTCACCTCCGATGGATCCATACTGCTTCCTGTCATAGTAGGAGAAGGGCAGAACCAGTTAACAACAATGGTCGACTTCCTTGTTGTCGATTTTCCCTCTATCTACAACGTTATCCTTGGACAGCTGTCTCTTAACACTCTACGAGCAGTAGTATCAACTTACCACCTTGCGATGAAGTTTTCGATCGAGCACGGTGTCAAACTGGTTTGAGGAGACCAACAAGAAGCTCGCCAGTGCTATTTCATAGCACTGAGGACACCACACCGCACAATGACCGTTACTTCCCTTGATCTGTGAGAAGGGTCGGTCAAGAGAGGGTGTCCAATGGAGGACCTTGTGACCATCTCGCTCGACGAATCCGACCCAATTCGAACAGTACAAGTCGGCTCATCATTAATTCCAGCTTTACGGGATGAGATCGTGGATCTCCTCAGACAACACACCAACGTATTCACTTGGTCCCATTGGGACATACACGATATCAGTCCAAAAGTAATGGTTCACAAACTAAATGTCGACCCTGACCACTGACTAGTAAAACAAAAACGGCGAGTGTTCGAGTCAGAACAGTACTCCATCATCAGTGAAGAGGTCAGCAAACTCCTCGAAGTATGCTTCATCGAAGAAATCTACTATCCGAACTGGATCACCAACATCGTCTTAATAAAAAAGTTAAATGGGAAATGATGAGTTTGTGTAGATTACACTGACCTAAACAAAGCCTGCCCTAAGGACAACTTTCCCCTATGCTTACTCAGGATATAATCAAATCATGATGCATCCATATGATAAGTAGAAGATGACCTTTGTCATAGAGAAAAGACTCTATTGCTACAAGGTCATGCCCTTCGGGCTGAAGAATGTTAGAGCCATATACCAATAACTCGTTAACAAAATGTTCACTCAGTAAATCGGATGATCCATGGAGGTCTACGTCGACGACATGCTCGGTAAGAGCATCAAAGCTCCAAACCACATCGTCGACCTCGAAGAAATGTTCGTAATACTACAGAAATACCAGATGATGCTGAACCCAAACAAATGCACCTTCGACGTCAACTAGGGAAAAGTTCTCGGCTTCCTAGTCAATAAAAGGGGGATCAATGCGAATCCCAACAAGATCCGATCTCTGTTGGACATGAGCTCGCCCAAGACAACAAAAGAAATCTAGTGCCTCACGGGAAGAGTGGTTGCCCTAAACCGGTTTGTCTCCCCAGCCATCGACAAGTGTCTGCCCTTATTCGAACAATTAAAAGGAAAGTAGAAGATGGAGTGGACCAAGGACTGCAAGCTCGCCTTCCAACAGCTAAAACAACACTTGAGTTCACCCCCGCTATTATCAAAGCCCAAGCAAGGAGAGTCACTCCTCCTGTACTTGCCAGTCTCAACAGCAACAATCAGCTCAGCCCTTATCTGAGATTAAGAAGGGAAATGACTACCAATGTACTATGTCAGCAAAACCCTAGTTTCCGCCGAGACCAAGTATCCAAAAATGAAGAAGCTCACCCTAGCTTCGGTCATGTCATCCCGCCGACTCCGACCCTACTTCTAAGCCCATACAATCATAGTCCCGACAAATCAACCTCTTCGCCAAGTACTCCAAAAACCTGAAGTGTTGGGAAGACTTACAAAATGGGCAATCGAACTTAGTGAGTTTGACATTAAATACAAGCCACGAATCGCCACCAAAGGCCAAGTAGTCGCCGACTTTATTGACGAGTTCGCCTGCACCCAAAGTCCAGAAGCCAGTCCGAGCATAGAAACCGATTAACCTGCAGAACAAGTGGAAGAACAAGATCCTCTGACCTAGATATTGTAGGTCGACGGTTCATCCAATTTTAAAGGTAGTGGGGCTAGAGTTGTAAGGCCCGTATCCTAGTCCGTACCGTCTTGTAAGCTTCCGCGGTTCGTCCGGTCGAATTCTGGCAACCCTCGACCTGTATTCAACGTTTGCGCACGATCCTAAGCCGAGTCCTACATACCAAAGTCGCCTCGACCCAAAACTTGTATCTTAGCAACCATGTCGTCACCGCGGTTCCAACGCCATGACTCGCGCACTGATCCGATACCCGGGCTAGAAGATGTGGGCCCGCGTTCATTCCAAAGAAACGTCGCCCGTTACGAATTTTGAGGGAATCTCTACAACATGTCCCATCAATCAATCAATCAAGTACACTCCATACCTTTAGTACAAGCAACTCATCTCTCTTTTTCCACAAAGTCAACTCTCTCTCTCCTTACCCATCCCTCTTTTTCCAAATTTCAAACTAAACCTTACCCTTCCATCTCATTTCCTTACAACACCTATCCCGTATCATCCCATCACTCCTCTCTCTCTCTCTCTCTCTCTCTCTCTCTCTCTCTCTCTCTCAATTTCTCAAATCCCATGAAAGCTCCAACATCCAAGCTCTCTCCCAAATATTAAGTGTGGCCCACCTTCTCATCTCCCATCTCAACCTTCCAATCACCATCAACCTCCATCAAAGTTGAAGGCAAGGAGCATATAAGTCCTAAGAGCTAAAGAACGAGGCCGATAAGTGGGTGATCCACCGTTGATTTCTAACTTTAAGGCCCACTTGTTGTGGGACCCACTTGATATATGCATTGTAAAAGGGAGAGCCCATAGTGGCGGGGTCCCTCCCCTCTTCTCGTGTCTCTCTCTCTCTCTAACAGTCTCTTCCTTACTTTTTGTTTTTGCAGCCAACAATGATGAACGTATTTTATCTATGTCGGCCACCAAGTGTGCCCACGTGGCAGTCCATTTGGACAGGCATGACCAAAGGAAAACATAAATATCAGCTTGATCATTGCAGTGGTCCACTGGTGTGGACCACCACCATATATATATATATATATATATATATATATATATATATATATATATATATATATATATATATATATATGTGCACATGTACCGTCCAAATAGATATATATATATGTTGCACATGTACCGTCCAAACAAAATACAAATATCAAGAATCTAATTCCGGTGGGCCACACCACGTGGACCCACACTGCCTAACATGGAGATCTCCCAGCGTCCAGAGACTCTCTGGACGCGGGGAACTCTCTGATTTTTTTATATAATATTATAATATATTACATTATATTATGTTATATTATATATATAATATAATATATTATATCAGGCGGTGGGCTACACCCTCGTGATGACTCCACCGAATACATCCAGCCGTCCATTGTTGGACGCTGGATGCTTAGGTGGTTATATAATATATATTATTATATATTAATATATAATATTGTATTGTATTATATATGAAATTAAATATATATATATATATATATATATATATATATATATATATTAGATTTTATATGATTGTGGTGGCCCCACGTGGGACCCACCTGTGCCGTTTGAAGCTTATACAGCAGCTATATAGCTGCTGTATAGACGTTAGCAGGATATGTGGGACCACCTGTTGAGCAGTTTGCACCACCGCAACCGTACACCTTTTAGTAATCCACACCGTCTGTCCATTTTAAAAGGGGACGTGGGGCCCACCTTGGTGACGTGCTGGGTGCAGCACGGCCACACCATGATGCACGTATTGTATCCCAACCATCCACCTTGGTGACGTGCTGGGTGTAGCACGGCCCCACCATGATGCACGTGTTGTATCCCAACCGTTCATCTGTTGAACGCGTGGGGGCCAGCACACCACCGCCCATTTATCTGGTGAGCTTGTTTCAAGGCTTGAGACTGAAAAATAAGACAGATCCTGTTATCAGGTGGACCACACTACAGCAAACAGTGGATTGAACACTCACCATTGAAACCTCTTTTGGGTTACGGAAGTTTTGAACCAATATGATAATTGTTTTCCCTCACTGTTCATGTCTTTGTGACCTTATGAACAGCTTGGATGGGAAATAAATACTACGGTGGGCCCACTAGTAATTTAACTGTGGAAAATCGTTATCACCACTACCGTTTGTGGTATGGTCTAGATGATCTTTGGATCAGATTCATTGTTCGGATAATGATATAAAATGATCTCTATAGATGGATGAATGGTGCAGCCCACTTGTTGTACTTGAGAGGCCCAATATTACGTATTGGGGGCTCATGGGTTGAAGCCCATTGAGATGTATTTGGGGCCCATGGGTTAAGACCCATTGTGATATATTCGGCCCATTTGACTCTGCCCATTTGACTCGGCCCATCGATTCGGCCCATTCGATTCGGTTTAATTGACTCGGCCCATTTGATACGGCCCGATGTTATATATATATTGGCCCATGAGTGAGGCCCAATGTGATGCGTATATGCCCCGTAAGGCCCATGATGATGTATATTAGGCCCTTGTATGAGGTCGTGGGCCCATTATACGATTGGCCCTATGAGCGCCATTCCTTGGGAGCAACGTTGGTTAAAGGTCTACATTGATAAGCAATGATGGTTGGACGTCCACATTGTGACCTTCCCTTAGGTTGTTAGGCCCATTCTTATCATTCCCTGGTGGGTTAACCCAAACGCTTGGGCCTCATTGATTATATTTGATCCATTATCGGTCGTTCATTTATGGACCCCGCCTTGCGTCAAGGTCGATTATCGATGTCGATTGCCGATACCCACTACCGTTGTCGATTATGGGTTTGCGACAACATAACATCATGATACATGCCCATACACATCATCTGTATGTTTGTTATGAGATGTGATTGGTCATTTCATATGCCATAGTACAGGTGGTTTATGTGACTCCTTGATAGGCTGAGTCATTCCACATGAACGCATGATATGCGCAGGATTGATGCATGATTAGACTGCGTGACTCATGCACTTTGTATTTGTGTGATTGTGATTACTGTATGCCCTAGCGACATTAAGGCCATGGCCTCCACAGACACATCGTGGATGGCCAGGTTGGATACCGGAAATACTGTTTCTAGCATCGGGATGTCATATATGTCTATGGGTGAAAATCCCTACACCCGATGGTACCAGAGGATGATTCCAACGTTGAGACCAAGTGGATACATGAGCGTGCGAGGGCCATATACCAATAGGTCGCGTCTCTCACTGTGTCGTGGTCGGTTGGAAATGGGTGTGACCTTACCCGCCTGAGTGAGGGGGCAATTTTAAGTTGAGTTTGACCAGTTTGAGGAATAAGTCCGTTATCGACGAGTCGGGCCCGATATTGGCAAGCGGATAGTGAAGTCTTTTCCACTCACCCAGTTGCACGTTCGGATAAGGGCGGCAAGATGGCGTAGAGTGTACTAGACCCCAGTGATTATCCAAAATGAGAATTGTACTGATATTTGATGAGCTGTATTGATATGTGAATTTGGATGAGGATTGGCATGCTTGAGTTGCATCTCGCATCACATGGTCCTATTATGGCCGATAGCATTCATATCTTGCACCGCATAGCCTTGGTACGACTGATTGCATTCATATACCCATTAACATGATTCCGCATTACTCTTGCATTGCATTATGAGCATGTTCATACTACACACATACTTACACCACCCTCTAAGCTTTCTATAAGCTTATGCACGATTGATGCATGCAGGTGACGCCCGGACACAGCCATAACCTCGCCGCAGTTAGAGTGTGCAGTCGAGCTTCTGGAGTTTATATTATTTTCATCATCTTATATATCCCTTTCATACGCATTGTACTCAAAGTTTTTTATCATAGTGGATCTTGTGATGGTGTTCTTGTTGTTATTGTTCGTGGGTTATGCTTATGGTTATACTCATTACGAATCAAATCGATGTTTAAAATCCTCTTATAGGATCCTAGGATCGGAACCTAGTGTATGGGTGCCAGGAGCCGAGAATGGGGTACTACGGAGGCTGTTGGCGCCGGATTCGGCAATCGAAAATTTTGTGAGCCCAGTTTTCGAGTTCGGGGCGTGACAGGAGTGGTCCTAGAGGTCCCTGATCAGACTTTCCACAATACTCCTTAAGATTTAGATTCTAAACGCCAAACAACACAGCGGTATACGAATCACTACTAGCCGAACTTAGGTTGGCGGCAGCAATGGGAACTCAGAACCTGATAGTCCACAGTGATTCACAGCTCCTCATCAATCAGATAACCAGCGAATACTGGGAAAATGAAGAAAGGATGATCACCTATATGTAAAAGGTCTAAGAGCTCATCGAAAAATTCCACGAGTGCGACATCAGCCTAATCCCTAGGTCAGAAAATTCCAAAGCAGATACCCTAGCAAAACTGACTACATCGACCGAAGACGACATCTCAAAGTCTATCCCGATCAAGTTTCTAGCCGAGCCGAGTATTAGGAAATCTAACCCAAGAATGGTCCTTCCCATAAACTCGACGTCGAGCTAGATGGACCCAATAGTCAGCTACCTTCAAGAAGGAAAGTTGCCCGAAGACTGACTTGAAGCACACAGGCTCCAATCCAGGTCGGCTTAGTATACCATGGTTCGGGATACTTTGTATAAAAAGGGATTCTCTATGCCCTACCTTAGATGCCTTAGACCAGAAGAAGCTGAGTGCGTCCTGCGAAAAATACACGAAGGAATCTGCGATAACCAATCCGACAGACGCGCCCTTGCCCACAAGGCCATTTGACAAGAGTACTTCTGGCCAAACATCCAAAAGGATGTCAAGCAGTACACCCAGAGATACGACAAATGCCAAATGTTCGCAGCAGTAACCCAGTAGACACCTGAGCAACTGACCCCTATAACCGGACCATGGCTGTTTGCCCAATGGAGATAGACATTATCGGACCACTATCGACCGGTAAAAGTCAAAAAAATTTGTAGTCATTGCGATCGACTACTTCACCAAGTGGGCTGAGGCCAAGCCCTTAGACAAGATTACCAAGAAGAAAATTACCGACTTTGTCTAGAGAAGCATCATATGTCGGTATGGATCCCGCACACAATTATCATAGATAACAAGAATCCATTCGACAATG
This sequence comes from Magnolia officinalis, assembly GCA_021015155.1. Lineage (NCBI taxonomy): Eukaryota > Viridiplantae > Streptophyta > Magnoliopsida > Magnoliales > Magnoliaceae > Magnolia > Magnolia officinalis. The sequence continues at coordinate 14,939,454 of JAJHSJ010000003.1, forward strand.
ACCGATTTTGAGGAATGTGCAGGAACCTCGAAATTTGAAATGTCTACTCATCACCTCAGCACCCCCAAGCTAATGGTTAGGTCGAGGCGGTCAATAAGATCATTAAGAACCACCTCCGAACTAAGCTCGAGAAAGTTAAAGGAGCCTAGGCCAAGGAGCTCCCCCATGTCCTCTGGGCATATCAGACCACCGCTTGAATGACCACGAGAGAAACTCTTTCCTCCCTGGCCTTCAGAGTTAAGGCCATTATCTTAGCCGAGATCAGGCTCCCCACCGTGCATATCCAATCCCACGACATAAGCCAGAATGCCGAACAGATGGCTCTAAACCTCGACCTACTCAAAAAAAGGAGGGAGCAAGCCCAACTCAAGGTCACAATGCACCAACAGTAGATCGTCCAATTCTACAACTCCCGAGTACTAATAGGAAGGTTCCGAGTAGGAGACCTTGTCCTCTGCAAAACCTTCCAAAATACTGAGCTCGGTTCAGGGACCCTAGGGCCGAACTGGGAAAGACCCTATAAAGTGAGGAACACAACTTGACCTGGGACCTATTAGCTTGAAGATATGGGAGGACAACCCCTGCCACATCCATGGAATGCTGAACACCTGAAGATCTACTACCCGTGAAGTCCAACCAGTCCTCAGGTTGAGGTTTATGACTGCAGCCTGGAATCTACAAATAGTCGACCTATGGGACCAATCTACATGTCTATTGTTCAGACTTTTCGATAAAATTTTCATAGTTAAAAAATTTGCGTTCTACTCATTATCTACAATGGTCTGATCTACATAGTCCGACGAGGATTTTCTTTAAAAAAATAAGGAAAAACTATCCTCCCACCAAACGTCTGACCCTTAAAGAAGAGGTTAAACCACTAATCAATCCTACTACATGGCCTACTAAGGACTTCTCTTACTACAAGAGAAAAACAATCCTAACCAGTCGTCCGACCCTTAAAGAAGAAGTCGGACCGCTAACTAACGACACTATTCAAGTTGCGCAACCTACAAATAAAGGACCCCCTAAGATAAAGGGAAGAAATCCCCCTAAGTGAACGGCTCGACCTTCCGTAAGGGGATCATCGCAACTAGGCCAACCTGCTAACTAAAGACAAACTAAAATGACAAGTCTATTTAGAAAATTCGAGCAAAACAATCATTACAGCAAAAACGTTCTTGTCATTCATAAAAAAGGTGGGGGGGTACATGTGAAAAAGAAAAACTTTTTACAAAAAGGATTAAGGCTTCTTCGAGGTCGGTAGCTCGGCTTCTGGAGGGGTCGGTTCTTCAATAGGGCCGCCTTTGAAAGGATTCAAATCGAGCTTAGGATACGAGTCATTGATGTCCTTGAAGCACTTGTTGTACTCGAGGCTGAAGAGTGCATTCCTGTCTTCCTCAAACTCCTTGGAGGCCAAGAACTCCTCCATGGCCACCACCCAAGCCACTGGGATAGTTGCCTGGGCCTCCTTCATCTTCACATTGTATTCGTGCCTCAACTCGCCCAGGTAAGATTTTCATCAGGCGCCCTTCTCTACAGCATCATTAAGAAGCGACTTCGACACTTCTAGCTCGACCTTCGCCCCCTCCACCTGGGCCTTCAGAGTAACATTCTTAGAGTGGAGCTTCTTGGATTTAACAGCCTTATGTAACAAAGCTGCCTCCGCCTCCTTGCACTTCATCTTTACCACACAATATCTCATGGCAAACATTCAAAAGAGAAGGGGCGAACTAAAAATAAATCTACATAAGAAGACGCAAAAAATAACCTAGTAACAAAAGACGACTATTACGAATGGAAAGACCTACCCCGTAGAAGAGTGCACCAACTGACCCACGACTCCATCCAGAGACATGCCCATCACCCTGGTAAATTTAGCATCAGGGACATGCCGATCTATCCAGGGTAGGAGGCTCTTTGTCGAAGCACGGGCTGACTTAAGAGGCCCCTTAGCCTCACCACCTTGGCTCCCAGCTGGACTATCCACCTAAGGTGAGAGGGAGTGGGGTTTGCCATCAAGAGCCCCTCGAACCTCGGAAGGATGGGCCTCAAGAGCAGAGGTCACCCCCGTAATGGCCCCAACCACATCTGAGACCGATGGAGGACCCAAAGGGGTAGTTGCAGGAACAATGGTGGATATGACATCTGCGTCTTCCCGACCAGTGGAAGATGACAAGCCAGTAGTCCCCTTCTTCTTTTGGGTTGGCCTTTGCTTCTTTTGAGCCACCTCGGCCATGAGAGGGGCCTTGTGCTTTGAGATCCTCTGGTTGAGCATTCCCACATGATGAAAAGAAGTGATCAACAAGTGCACAAGAATAAAATAATTCTTTGACTATTTTCTAAGGATTTACCTTATATGGATAAGGCAAGACCTAACTTAAGAAGTAGCTTGGGCATGATTAGCCACCTCCGAGATCTCAGCCGCTATCTAAGCAAGCTCCTCATTGCCTACTCCGACAGGATACTTAGGCAAAACCGCCAAGAACAATCATGATAAAAAAACAAGGAGGACCAAATAGGTTAAGGAAAAAGCAGTTCGGATATACCGACCTAGTTTGGCAAAGCAGGTTGGAACCCGAGAGCGCAGCCCGGTACCCACTGGAGCCTCCCACTTTCCCGATGCCCAAAACCATTTACTCTTCCAACCCTTGTTCGAGGTCGAGGCATCTGTAATTATTTCCCTACCAGTCTTTCACCAAGTGGAAAAATAATACCAACCTTCGTGGAAGGGATTGAACTTCACTTGATACAGGTAGGGAAATTCATCCACAGTCAGCTCGGGTCGGTCGAGCTTGGACCAGAGGATAAATGACCCCACTAGCACCCTCCAGGAATTTGGGATTATTTGAGGGGCCCCCAAACGCAAGAGGACTCTCCTAACTATGCACTGGAGAGGGAGCCTCAGGCCACATTGGAGGACAATCAGGAATATGGCCACCTCTCCTGCCCGAAGCTTGCCAAGTAGAGCTCGGTGTACCACACAGTTTGGAATGTGATGCCCCAACCTAATTTGTACTAGGTTGGCCTCCCTTAGCATCGACCCAATTGGTCCCTTCCATTCCGCCTTTGACGAGGACTTGCTGGCCTCTTCGTCGCAGGAACATCCCCTTTGTCGTCCTCAGGTCGCTCGACTGAGGACCGAGCAGTCATCCTCGGATCATAGGTGTCATGCCCCAAACACGGAAATTGGATTCACAAGAATCCCGATCACCGAATCCGGTGCCGACAGCCTTCGTAGTACCCCATTCTCGGCTCCTAGCGTCCATACGCCAGATTTCCGATCCTAGGATCCTACAAGGAGGATTTTTGTGTACATTTAACTCGTAATAAGCATAACCACAAGATTACCCAATTCACAAAGGCAACATCATCATCACATATCCACTAATATAATCGTTTGAGTACAATGCCCAAAGGGAAATACATAAATCGAAAGTCAATCTCCAAAAGACCGCTGCACACTCCAAGTTCAACACTGCTGCAACCTAACATCCCCTGCACGCATCTATCGTGCATAAGCTTATAGAAAGCTTAGAGGGTGGTGTAAGTGTGTGCACAAGATAAGTGTCAAGTATTCAATACAATGTCATCATCATACAATACCGGAAATACTGATAATCCATAAATCGTACAATATCGAAATAAGTAGAAATACTGATAAGAGCAGGAATTATCAGAGTAAACAACAATACGAACAAGATCATTAATCATACGATAATAGAGTAAGCGGAAATACAGACAAGTCCATGAATCAATCAATATCAGAATACGCAATATAGAACAGCTATGCAAATGAGGAGTCATAAAGAGCCAAATATCAAATGTTGAGGATGCAATGCAGTATGCATTTCCTAATGAGTTCACGAATAGCATCAGTCGTGTCTAAACCATATAAATGCAGAAATACAGTAACCCAAAATGTCATATGCCTCGGATATAATGCAATATGCGGTGCGAATGGAATGACCATGCTGGAGTGTGAAGTCGGGATGATAGTACATAGTATCGCAGGCTATGGGGTCCCTCACAAGGGACTTCTATCCAAACCAGTCTCATACCTAAATTTGGATAGTCAGACACGATGTGGTAAACTCCTGATCTCAGGTTAGTCGCGCGCCCCAACCAAAATCTTGGCCATTGCGAAGGTACACGTTGTAAATAGTTGCGCACCACCAGCCCGAGTGGATAGTAAATGAATGAATAAATGAGTATGCAACTCCTGCCCAATAAGTTCACATATCAGTACTGTTCATCTTTGGGATCATCACCGGAGTTTAGTACACTCCAAATAGCACTGCCGCCCTCCCAGCCGCACAGTCCAATGAGCGTAAGAAACTCACTATCTGTCAGGCCAATAGTCTGTCAATACCTATCCGGCACGTCGATAGCGGACCCATTCACGAGCTAGTCAAACTCAGCTTAGTTATGCCCCCTACGCTCTGGCGGGTAAGGCCACACCCCCTCCCAACCGACCACGACACAGTGGGAGACGCGACCTCCTGATATTCGGCACTCGGGCGCTCATGTATCCACTTGGTCTCGACGTTGGGGCGTCCTCAGGTACCAAGAGGGTTTAGGGATTTTCACTCGGGGCCATCTATGGCAGCCCGATGCTAGAACAAATTTTCGGTGTCTCAACTAGCCATCCACGATATGCCTGCAGAGGCTACGGCCCTGATGTCGCTAGGGCGTATAGTAATCTCAACACACAATATAAGATGCATGAGTCATACAAGCCAGTCATGAATCCATGCTACGCATACCATGTGCTCATGTAAAATAATCTCCGCCTATCAGGGAGTCTCATAACAGCATGCAGATGATGTGTATGAGCATGTATCATGATGATATGCTGTCACATACTCATGATCGGTATCAATAACCTACATCAACAATTGGCCTCGACAATGTGGACATTTAACCAACATCGACCTTAGGGAAGGGCCCACATAGAGTCTAACATATAGTGGACCTATGGCCTCACACAAGGACCTAATACACAACACCATGGGCCTCACTCAAGAGTTTAATATACGTCATGATGGGCCCCTCACATGGGCCTAACATATATCACAATGGGCTCCATCGCCTAGCCCTCAAAAGCATCACAATGGGCTTCATCACATAAGCCTCATATACATCACATTGGGCCTTAAACACGGGCAGAATACACATTACAACAGGCCTCAAATACGAGCCGCATATACATCACATTGGGTCTCGACAATCGAAATTGACAATCGGTCAATCGACCATGACAATCATAATCGGTAATCGGCCACGATAATCGACCTCGATCGATAATCGGCCAATCAGCTACGACAATCATAATCGGCCTATACAATCAGCCTTGACAATCGGAATCGGCTTCGATACTTGGCCTCGACAATCGGAATCGGTAAATCGGTCACATCAATCAGAATCAGTAATCATACACGACAATCGGGATCGATCGATAATCAGAATCGGCAAATTAGCCACGTCAATCGGAGTCGGTAATTAGTCACGACAATTGGAATCGATCGATAATCAGAATCGGCAAATCAGTCACGTCAATCGAAGTCGGTAATCGGTCACGATAATTGGAATCGATCGATAATCAGAATCGGTAAATCCGTCACCGATCGGAGTCGGTAATCAGTCACGACAATCGGAATCGATCGATAATCAAAATCGACAAATCGATCACCAATCGGAGTCGGTAATCGGTCACGACAATCGGAATCGATCGATAATCAGAATCGAAAAATCGGTCACGTCAATCGGAGTCGGTAATCGGTCACGACAATCGGAATCGATCTATAAGCGGAATCGGTAAATCGGTCACGTCAATCGGAATCGATCGATAATCAGAATCGGCAAATCGGTCACCGATCGGAGTCGGTAATCGGTCACGACAATTGGAATCGATCAATAATCAGAATCGGCAAATCGGTCATCGATCGGAGTCGGTAATCTGTCACGACAATCGGAATCGATCGATAATCAGAATCGGCAAATCGGTCACATCAATCAGAGTCGGTAATCGGTCACGACAATCGGAATTGACAATCAATAATCGGCCTCGATGAGAATGGGCCGAGCAAGGCCTAATGGGAGGTCACAATGTAGACGTCCAATCATCATTGTCCATCAATGTGGACCTTTAACCATCATTATTCCCAAGGAGTGGCCCACATAGAGCCAAACGTACAGTGGGCTCATGGACTCACAAAGGACCTAATACACATCAATGTGGGCCTCACTCATGGCCGCATATGCATCACATTGGGCCTTGCTCATGGATCTCATGTACATCACAATGGGCCACAATACAAGGGCCTTATATCCATCAAATGAGCCACAGTATATGGGTCAGAATAACATCTCATTGGCCCTTACCAAATTGGCCGAAAATACATCACAATGGGCCTTGCCCATGGGCCTCATATTCAAGCAAGTGGGCCTCATCATATGGGCCATAAATACATCACATCAGGCCTCATCAAATGGGCCGCTATTGCATTCAGGTGGCCCTTAACGGATGGGCCACCAATACATTAAGGTGGGCCTCATGGATGGGCCGTAGATGCATCAAGGTGGGCGGCATTTACGGATCGCACCATCTACAAGTGGGCCACATCAATGGGCCATAACACATCCGGGTGGGCCCATGAATGGGCCATAAATACATCAAGGTAGGCCCACCATATTCTCCATCCATTCTGGTCATAAGGTCACAAAGACCTGGATAAGGAAGTAAAAACAAATTTCATATAGATTCAAAACTTCTGCACTCACGAAAGGGTTTCAATGGTAGACGTTCAATCTCCAACTGTTTATGCAGTGGGGTCCACTCGGTAGTTGGACGGTGTGGATCTCAATTGCATATTACGGTGCGCCCCACATAGCCTGCCAAATAGACGGCGTGGAAATAACACATACATGATAGCCCACAGAACTTGCTGACATGGTGTAGCTATGGGCGGCATCAAATATCAAAGTGGGCCACGTCCAGACAGCTGGATACAACGCATACCTCATGGGCTCCACCAGCTGGAGATGGATGGACGGTGTCGGATATAAAATAAATACATCAAGGTAGGTCCTATCTGCCAAATGAATTTACGATTTGAATATAACACGTACCTCATATCGGACCCGCTGAACTGACTGACGTCAGTGCAGCAGCTATATGCTGTTGGGCCCACATAGACGGACGGTTGAGATGAAACACAAACCTCATGTGAATCCTCGTCCAACCAATGAATGGTACGGATGCAACGCATCCAACAAGGCAGGCTCCACACGTCCAACTGCTGGATGGTGTGGGGTAAACAGATACATCAGGGCGGAACCTTGATCTGAACGGTCTAGATCATGCACATGGCATATGGGCCCCACAGAACCCACTGACGTACGTTACAGTAGCTATATAGCTGTGTGAGGTTCAATAGCCAATCCGTTTCCATTACATAGCCCCACGTGTAAGGTGGGTCCACCCCTCCAGCGTGCTGGACGGTGTGGATGAGACCCCTTACATTACGGTGGGGTCCACAAAACTTGCTAGCGTCAGCTACACCAGCCAATCCGCTCCAGATGGGGGTCCCACGTCTATGAAGTGGACGGACGGTGTGGATTTCTCCAGCAGCAGAGCTGCCAAGGTGGGTGGGTCCCACGTGGTGCCCACCCCCAATATACATTAATATATATATACTCATTCCAGCTTCCAAGAGTCTGAACGCTGGATGGCTGGTTGGGGTCTCACATGAAGCAGGGTGGGTCCACGTGGTGTGCCGGGGATTTAGATCAGCTGACATGTGTGTTTGCGCGCGCTGCTGGACGGTACACATGCAATACATGTAGAGGTGGTGGGTCCACACCAGCAGCTACTCCACCGATCAAGCGGATATTTGTGTCTTTACTTCATTTAAGGCAGCGGGAAGTGCCCCAACAAATGGACGTTTTAAATCAAGTGGGCCGCAATTCATCACAAGAGAGAGATAAAGAGAAACGGGTGGAGGAGGGGCCCCACCACTATGGCCCCCTCAATACAATACATACGTTAAGATGGGTCCCACCATGTGGGCCCTAAATCTACAAAATAAAATCACCCACCTATTGGCCGCCTTCTTGGTCCGATGGAATGCCAAACTCCTTGTCTTCGGCTTTGACGGAGGATGATGGAAAATGGATGGTTGGATTGAGTGATAGGGAGGTGGGCCACGCATGATGTCACGCCCCGAACTCAGAAACCGGGCTCACAAAATTTCCGATCGCCGAATCCGGCGCCGACAACCTCCGTAGTACCCTATTCTCGGCACCCGACACCCATACACCAGGTTCCGATCCTGGGATGCTACGAGGAGGATTTCCAATATCAATTTGATTCGTAATGAGCATAACCAAGCATAACCCACGAACAATAACCACGAGAACGCCATCACAAAATCCACTATGATAAAAAACTTTGAGTACAGTGCGTATAAAGGGAAATACAAGATAGTAGTAATATCAAAACTCCAAAAGTTCGACTGCACGCTCCAATTGCGGTGAAGCTACGGCTGCGACCTGGCGTCACCTGCACGCATCAATCGTGTATAAGCTTATAGAAAGCTTAGAGGGTGGTGTAAGTGTGTGCGCAATATAGCGTGCTCAGAATGCAAGGTCAGAGTAATGCGGAATAGTGCTGATGAGTACGTAAATGCAACCGACCGTACCAAGGCTATATAGTACAAGATATGAATGCAATCGGCCATACCAAGACCATGTGATGCAAGATGCAGCTCAAGCATGTCAATCCTCAGCCAAATCTTCATGTCAATACAGTTCTCAGTCTGGATAATCACCGGGGTCTAGTACACTCTACGCCAGCTTGCCGTCCCTATCCGAATGCACAACTGGGAGTACGGAAGAGACTTCACTATCCGCTTGCCAATATCGGGCCAGGCTCGTCGATAGCGGACCGATTCCTCAAGCTGGTCAAACTCAACCTAGAAATTACCCTCTCAATCAGGCGGGTAAGGTCACACCCCTTTCCAACCGACCATGATACAGTGGGAGGCGCAGCCTACTGGTATACGGCCCTCGCGCGCTCGTGTATCCACTTGGTCTCGATGTTGGAGTCACAATCTGGTACTATCTTGTTTAGGGATTTTCACCTAGGGACATCTATGGCGCCCGTATGCTAGAACCAAACATTTTCGTATCCAATCCAGCCACCCACGATGTGTCTGTGGTGGCTATGGCCCTGGTGTCGCTAGGGCATACAGTAACTATAATCACACAATGCAAGTGCATGTAACACACTATCAGTCATGCAGTCATCCTGCGTGAAGCACGTGCTCATGTAGGGCAACTCCGCCTATCAGGGAGCCCGGAAACAGTCTATCTAAAGGCATATGATATGATCAGATACTCCTCATCTCAAGCATACATATGATGCGTATGATCATGAATCATATATCTATACTAAACAGATTATATAGTGATGGGATCTGAGCAAGGCGAAGATGGGCCTAAACGGCCTACCCACTATAAGTATGGGCCTATCAGTGGGCCTTAGGGAGAGTGATAATGCGGATATTTAACCAAATTATCCCTACAATGTGGGCGTCAAACCATCATTGCTCCTAAGGCATGGCCGCCAAAACATCATAACATAAACCATGGAAGAATCATATATTGCAATGGGCCTTAGGTACATCCCGTTGGGCCTCGACCCAAAGGCCTCCAATACATCAAATGACCTCATGTACATGGGTCTCGTATATATCGAAGTGGGCCTCAATAGGCAGGCCACAAATACATCCAATTAGGCCTAGTCACATGGGCCTCATATATATCAAAGTGGGCCTCGACAACGGGCCATAATTACTTCAAGATGGGCCTCAGAACATGGGCCCTTGATATATCAAATGGGTTGTTTATCATGGGCCTCAACTATTCCCAGGTGGGCCTCATGTAGTCTCTAGCCTTAAGACGATCATTCATAATGGTAGGACAGGTTAGATGCAACACATGCATCATGGTGGACTTCCATGTGGGCCCACTATAACATTTATTTTCCGTCCAATCCTGGGCCCATTGAAATACTTATCTGCCACCCAACCTGTTGGTAAGACCATGTGAGCAAGGGCTCCACTATAATGTTTATTTTACATCCAACCTGTTGATAAGGCCATGTGGCAAGGGGCCCACCAAAATGTTTATTTCCCATGTAACCTGTTGATAAGGCCATGTGGCAAGGGGCCCACCAAAATGTTTATTTTCCATGTAACCTATTGATAAGGCCATGTGGCAAGGGGCCCACCAAAATGTTTATTTTCCATGTAACCTGTCGAAAAGGCCACATGTCCGTGGGGCCCACTGGAATATTTATTTGCCACCCAAATTGGTTATAAGGTCGCTGGACCTGGGGTGGGCCTGGAGCCCACCGTGATATTTATTTGCAATCCAATCCATTCATGAGGCCACGTGGGCCTTGGGCCCACTGGAATGTTTATTTGAAATCCAACCTATTCACGAGGTCACGTGGACCTTGGGACAGGGCCCACTGTAATGTTTATATGCCGTCCAAACCTGTTCATAAGGTCACTTGGACCTGGGTGGGTGGGGCCCACCGAAATGTGGTTCGCAAATCCAGACCACCCAATATGTGTGTCCCACCTGGCTGAGGGTCCAGACCAAGTTTCAGTCACACTAAAAATTCAGGTAGGCCCCACCAAGTGTTTTTATATGGTTTAGGCATGTCTTCACATGATTTAGATGGTATGGCCCACCTGAGTTCCGTTTGCGGATGATTTTTGGGATACCCCATAATTTAAAGGGGAACCATCAAATGCACGGTGCTGATGGTCGAAACGCACCATGGTGGGGCCCACGACTGGAGCAGTGAGGGCCCAGCAGGTCGTCCGCCCGTCAGCATTCTGACAGCAGCAGCAGCTGCTGTCGTTTCTTTTTTTTTTTAAATAGGACCCACAATGACTAGATCCACCCCGTCCATTGTCTGAGTCCCGCAAAATGAGGGGTCCACACCAAGTTTCAGGTGGGTCCAAGCTTCTGGTGGACCCCACCAATCATTTTCCTATGTTTTAACAAGAAATACAAGCATTCTCGATCCCACGGCCCGCCAGAAAATCAGATCAGCCTCATTTTTCGGCTCAACGCCTAAAATAGGTTGGAGAATAGATTGGACGGAGTAGATCACATACATACATCAAGGTGGGGCCTGCATGAACAGCCCACCACAAAAAGTAAATAACTCTCTTTTTTTTTTGCATGCAAGTACGCACCCATGTCAGTACACCACACTCCACGTTCTGCCCGTCCATAGTCCAGGGATGCTGGACGGCGTGGATAAACATAGACATCAGTGTGGGCCCCACGTGTTAGTGGCCTGCACATCAAGGTGGGTTCCACATGAACGTGGCCCACCCTTTGGATCAACAAGATATTTGTGTTTTCCTTCATCTTGACCGTCCAATTGACCCATTGCAAGGTGGGCCTCACGATCGGACGGTTAAGATCATCTTGCACATAGTGGCCACAAGACATCACACCAAAAGAGAGAGAGGGAGAGAGAGATAGAGAGATACGAAGAGATAGAGAGGAGGGACCCCGCCACTATGGGCCCTCCATTGATACAATACATAGATCAAAATGGGTCCCACCAACAAGTGGGCCCTTAAATGGAAATCAACGGTGGTTCACCCACCTCTTGTGCTCCTTCTTGCTCCCTTAGCCTCCTTAGCTCCTAGCCTCCTCTTTCAATAGTGGTTGATGATGATCCAACGGTTGAGATGGGAGATGTGAGAGTGGGGGAAAGTGGGCCACACTTGGTGTTTGGGAGGTAGAGGAGGTTGGACGTATGGGTGTTTTGGGAGATGAGAAATGGAATGAGAGAGAGAGAGAAGTAATGGTAAAAGGAATGAGGTGATGTGGTGGTTTAATGAAGAGGTAATAGGGAGGTGAGGTTAGGTTTGAAATTTGTAAAAAGAGGTATGGTGAAGGAAGAGAAGAGTTGACTTGGGAGAAAGAGGGAATGGCCATGAGTACTTGTTGTTGGGTGAGGTGTCATGGAGGTATGGTGGTGTACTTGACTTGATTGATGAGACATCTCGTAGAGATTTCCTCGTAATTCACAATATGCAGTGTTTCTTCGGAATGAACGCAGACTGACATCTTCCCACCTAGGTATCGGTTCGGTGCGCGAGTCGCGGCGTTGGAACCGCGGCGACGGCGTAGTCGCTAGGATACAAGTTTCGGTTCAAACTGACTTTGGTATGCAGGACTCGGCTTAGGATCGTGCGCAATGTTGGAAATGGGTCGAGGATTGCCGGAATTTGACCGGTAGGATAGCGGAGGCCTACGGAACGGTACGGACTAGGGTGCGGGTCTTACACATGACTTCTCTTCCATGGATGTCCGACCTCTCCCATGGTTGCTTGGGAGATGGATTTTTTTAAAAAAAAATGAGAGAGAGAGTAGTGGTGTGTAAGAGATAAGGCATGGAAAGTATGAGTCTCTTTGACTTTTGGGATGAGAGGAATAGGCTAAGCATGGGTTGCTTTGATTAGTTGGTGGGAGAGGTATGAGTGAGTGATTTGATTGATGTGATGTTGGGTAGAGATTCTTTTCTCAGGATTTGTAACGCACGGCATTTTTCCTAGAACTGAATGCGGGCCCACATCTCCTGGCCAGGGTATCGCCTCGGCGCGCGAGACGCGGCATCAGAACCGCGGTGACGGCGCGGTCGCACTGGTACAAGTCTCGGGTCGAGTTGACTCGGATATGTAGAACTCGGCTTAGGATCTCAAGCAAACGTTGGTTACAGGTCGAGGGTTGCCGGAATTTGACTGGGAGGACCGTAGAGGTATACGAAAGGGTACGAGCTAAGATACAGGTCTTACAATAGGACTTCCGGAAATCCCTGTCACTCATCATAATTAACGGTGATGGTCAATTCAACATGGGGCGAAGTTAATCTAGCCCACCATCATGCTGGGGTGACTTCCCATGTTAGTCCGATGATCCCGACATTCCCCCTTTGATGGACAACGACTGGGAGTCGAATCTTGGAAGAAAAAGAAAAATGAAAGGGGGAAGAAGAGGTAAAAATTTGAAATGGAGCCTCACTGGAGAAGAAGAGAAAGACTAGATTTTCATCAGAAACTGCCTAAGTATGAGTGAGCGGAGAAATGGGCAGAGTGAAGGTGCTAGCAGAGCTTATACGATTAGGGTTTCCCCCCTTTTATAGATAACTCGACTGCACAACATTTAATGCCCACACTCAAACACCGCCAAAAGCGACTCCTCAGTGCCCATGCCAGGACACGTGGAGCTCTCCCACTCGCTGCCCGACTCGATACTCGAGGGCATGTTACGCGTCAGCACCCCGTAGGCTAGAAGCCAAACAAGTGTGCAACCATATCATGTGCCACCATACCCCCTCGTGGCATCAATGACAGGCAGATTTGACACCGTGAGCATAAAATGGTCTGACCTGACCAAAACCGACCTACTTCCTTAGCTCACTATGCAAGTTCGAAAGTAAGGGGGTTCACTGTTATGGGAAAATTGGAACGACCAATAAGATAAGGTCAGGTCAAAACTCTGTGCACTTTGCCAGGTCTGTCAGCAATGATATGGTTGAAGACTCAACCTCTAGCTCCAATCCGAGCTGGAAATAAGATCAGCCTCGACCCTTCGTCGGTCTTCAATAGTAGGTTGGAAAACCCATTGATCCACCCGACACCAAAAAGAGCTCGACTACTACTCATTAAAGGGCCCAGGCTAGCATTAATCCGACTCAGCAAAACTCCTCTTCGGAACGACCGCCCACATCGGACGCTTACCACGTGCCTCTACTAGGTCCGACTTAGTTCTGACTATATCTACCTAAGATCCCAAATGAGGATCTCGGAAGACAACCGCAACATGGATCTGCCCGAGATCTCTGCCTAGGTTCTCGGGAGATACCCATGACACATTCGAGATACGAATCCCTTTACAATACGCTCCTACTAAATAGGGGGTCATCCTCTATCTCTCACCTATAAATGGAAGCATCTCTAATGGTGAAAGGTACACACAATCTTACATCCAAAAACCTTACGTTCTACTAAACCTAGCTTGTTTGTCTGACTTTGGCATTCGTGGATCCCCTACAGTAGCCAGGGTCTCCATCTTTGTCTTATCTTGCAGATCCTAAGTGGTCTAAGGAAGACGACCAGATTTCTGCATCAACAATCACAATCATCAACAAGATTGAAGTTGCCCTTTAGATTCAACAACCATCTGTATTCCGCAACAATCAGTAGTATTTCATCTGTAGCTTCCCTCGAGAAATAGAACATGTATTATGCCATACAAATATAACCTTAAGTATATGCATACATGACATATTAGACATAATAAATTCAAAAATTTCCATAAAATTTCAATTTCCACCACATCATACAAAACATATATATTGTATTTCTCCCCCCTTTTGTCATAAGTTGACAAGGGAAGAAATTAAAATGTAAATGTAAATCAGGAATATCACAGATCAGGGTAAAATGAAACATACCACCAAATTAAGTAGAAAACACTGTATGAAATAGTGTATACAATATCTAAACGAACTATATATACATGGTTTAATACAGACCCAATCAAATAAGAAAATAAAATATCTCACTCTGACTCTGATGAGGATGGTGCAATTATCGAAGGATCATTAATCCTCAAACTCTGATTAAATTGGTGAAAGTACATTTTCATGTACTTTATAGTTGATTTTTGAGTTTGGACAAACGATTCTTGGGACACTTGTAGAGCATTCACTTTCTTTTCCATAGAAGATAATCTCTTGAGAGGGGTGATATTCAGAGTTAGTTGTATCCTCTGATCCTTCCAAGTCATCAAAGATGTCATCCATGTTGATATCTTCTTCCTGAGGTTCTTCTTGATCTCTCTTTGTTCAGGAATGGGAATAAGGTGCATCATATTCAAATTAGTATTGTTAAAAGGGAGTTCGGATTCTGGTGCTTTAAACAAATGAATTTCGACATTGGAATGAAAGACCAAGGTGGAAATGTTCATCATACAATCTCCAAACCCGAATATTGCCCCTAGTGTTTCTGAACTAGCTTACATATTAAAATCCATATCAGTACGTCCGACATTCTCGTTAGTAGCAGCATTCGACTGCATGAAAGTATGAGAAGACACATGTAAGGCTTCAGCTGCTACTATCAAACTGTTTATCATCCAATCGTCTCCTGAGAAACATTCATCACTAAGATAATCAGATAAATTATTAGAATCATCATTATCCAATGGTCTTAATGACCCATTGGGCTGGGTAGCATCCTCCATTCCCTGATCATACAATAAGGGCTGTAAAACTGCCTTATCCATCTTCATGGTCAGTTGTTCCTCTAACTGAGGAATTTTCCAAAATAGCTATTGTTGCACTATTTTTTACCGAGATGATCCTCAACCTCTACCATTTCCTTCTTCATTAGTGACATTTATGAGTTTGAGTCATTACTTCGAGAACGATTGGGAATTTGGAATGTATGACCCGCTTCCAAACTCCCTTCTGAGTTGATGGTGGTTTGACTACCTTTGACTTGACACTCTCTCCTGAGGGTGCAACCAAGTGGCGGAAACATTCCCTGCTGTTGATGGAGAACACCTTTTTCATCCATCCTTAAGGTTGTGTCGAAATTACCTCATTGGTCTAGGTAGTCCGTCCCAATCTAGGATGGTCATTCTGGTACATCAGTCGCATAATTGTGAACCTCAACCATCTTGTCGAGCTGTGTTCAGCCGCCTGATGGTTGAAGTGGGAGGTTGATATCGCCTCAACCTTGGCTGTCATGATGCACCATCATGGTTACTTGGACCGAGATCAACCCTCTGTCGTGGTCAATCGGCCTTCCATAGGTTTGTTGTAGTCATATTGATGTTAATGTTAGGCAGGAATATATCAGTATCGATTAACATTACTTCTTCATCCTTCTTAGGGAACTTCAATAATTCACAATCAATGTTATCCTGAATGACATTCTTGAACACTACTCATTTGTTAGTTGAATGGGAACAAGTTCCATGCCAATTACAATATTCAATCTTTTTCAATTCATCAACCAAGGGTATCTTATGGTTGATAGGAACCTTGATAAATTTCTCGGCTAACAGAATTTTGAATATGTTATCAACCCGAGTAATATCAAAAGTATATACTTTTAAGGCCGTTTGTGTAGCCTATGTGGTCGATTCTACCTTGACCATCACCGAGCATATGAGCGGCTTTTTTGCCACTACTTCGGCAATCGCGATCTTATAATTAGGGTCATGATAAAATATCCTAATTGACAAATTCTTTTTGCTTGGCTACTTTCTAAAGAAGTTCTTCATACCTGGGGACCTTCATAGTCAAGTCATATAAATCCATGAACTTCATTCTGATAATTTTTACAGAGTTTATATTCCAGGTCGTCTTGTGCGAGTTGATTAAATTCAACTTCAATCATGACGACCTTATATTGGCTCTTCGCTCTCTTTAATCGGGCAATGTAGATCTCGCAAGATTCCAATGGTAACTATTATGGGTAAAAATGGACTGATCAGATGTATCAAACAGATGAGCCGAGCAACTAGACTCGATAACTATGGATTACTTCTACCTCGGCCTCAGTTGTCACTTTGGCCCTCGAGTACCTACCTCAGGTACCGACCTCCCTCTCAAGGGATGACCTCGTCCTCAAAGGTTAGCCTTAACCATAGACCTCGACCTCAAAGGTCAGACTAGAAGGCCGACCTCAGCCTCGAATACCTACGTCGACCTCGGCCTTAAATACATACCTCGACGTCGGCCACGATAACAACCACCACCTCAGAATAAAAATGTCCTTACAATATATGAAGATAGGATTACCATCCGAGATATTCGCCGAGAATTTCAGAAAGTCAACCATGACACATCTGGAGGAAGATATCTTCCGTAATATGCAATCACCATCCAAGAGGCATTGCCATATACGTCTTTGATACCAAAGGCTATAAATAAAGGCCTCCTTTACAGTAAAAGATATGAGAACTATCTTGATTCTATTTCGCCTACTGTGAGTCTATATCATGACTTAGGCATCGGAGGATTCCCAGCCTTAACTGACACCCTCAATATCTTCTCTGGTTTTTCATTAAATCACAGGTACTTTGGCTAGCAGCAGTGGTAGGATCGACCAGATTTCTACATCAACAGTTGGTGTCGTCTGTAGGAACGACATTAAAGTCGTTCCCATCTCATTGAGGTTCTATAATGATGAACAAAAGAAAGAGAGCTCTGGCCGTCATTCCTGCAACTCCTTCTGCAACAGTGGAACAGTCTATAGACTAAGGAGATCCGCCTTATAGACCTTGGAGAGACAAAACACACCTCCTGACCAGGGGATAGATGCAAAGGCAGCCCACCGAGGTTTCTACACCACTTTGAAATTACGGTAATAACTGCTCTAGTTGAAGTAGAAATAGGTCAAGCTGTCCTAAAGGGGGGTGAATAGGACTTTATAAAATTTTATGATAATGTAAAATCCTATTATCCTAATCTTGATTTAATATGAAACTATCAAGATATCCTCAATTCAACTTTACTGGCTTCCAAGCCAGATAGAGGATCCAATCATAAGACTATTCAATATTTTAACAATATGACAACTTGAATTATGTGACCGTGTGTGGGATGTGGTTCTATCAGTTCTAAGTAATCATGTTGGCATGCTTCATGAGAACATTCAAAGAAAACATAAAAGAGTAATGCGTAAATAACAATCCTAAACACAGTCATTTATAGTGGTTCGGCTACATGCCTACTCCACTCCCAGCGGACGCACTCAACCCTTGAGTGTATCGGATTTCACTAACGGAGGTTTTAAATCAGGTTTACCTCTAACCTTCACAACCTACACAAGGTCGACTCTAGGACCTACACAAGGAACCTAGACATGTCTCCACGAGACACAAGTTTATGCCCCACATAGGAGCAAGGGTTAACACACAGCACCAAGGTTTTATTCTCTACACACGAGCAAAAGATCCACACAAGGAACCTAACCTTTTAGGCCATACAGGCCAAGGATCCACACAAGGAACCTAACTTTTAGGCTGCACAGGCCAATAATCCATACAAGGAACCTAACTTTTAGGCCACACAGGCCAAGGACCTAAGTTTGTACTCTATAATCCATATAAAGAACCTAACTTTTAGGCCACACAGGCTAACACATAACACCCACACGTACTCTCCCGTCGGAGGCCTCCTCTGAGGACTTGAAAGGGATGAGAACCACCTGTGACCCAATCCTACACAAAGAAATGATCGGCAGTGTATCTAGACTCTAATGACTTACAGATAAGTAGATGAGCCCCATTAAGCACATTCATGAAGATCTCCTCCTTTGATGACAAAAAATCTTCAGCTCCCTTGAACCGCAACACTGATGATGCTCCGATGTATGGCGACAGGTTGGGTCAAGGTTATGTTGGTAATTACTCTATTAAATGATAATCATTGAAGAAACAGAATAATTCCAAGGTCTTAGGCATTCAAGGGATCCCAACACAATGATTTGCCATTAAGGTAGTAGCTGGAAGATCCTTAAATGTGGAAGTTCATTCACTAATCCACTCTATTGAATGTCAATGATGAGGGTGGATTAAGGAATGAACTCCCATGAGAAAAAGGACTTAAAGTAGATGATTTGTAGTTACTCTCTCAAAGCTCTCTCTATTTTTCTCAATACAACAACCAAGAACAAGCTCTCCTTAAATAGATAAAAAGTTTCAATGGTAATAAAGATGTCAAATTCTAACTGAGTTCGATATCATCAAGCCTGCTCCGATATCATCGAACGTATACTTTCGATGTTACCGAAGTAAGGTTCGATGATACAAACTCCACTAAAGTATATCCCTAGAACTTTTTGTTGAAGATTGATGCAATCGACCTGGCGTCGATGTCATCGGAGTTTGAATTCCGATTTCATCGATCGTTTGCTCGATACATCGATCATTTCCATATGAATTTCAAAAGAGCTTGCTAGACAATTTTTAATCTATTTCGATCCCATCGATCATATGTCAATTTCATCGATATTTGACTTACGATCATGTCGAGTCTTCATCAAATCCTTGGTCATTCCCATATGGTTTACCTTGCAAGATTGTTGGAATAGTTTTGTTCATATTCGATCATATCGATATACCTTCGATATCATTGAGATTTGAAATTCGATGACATCGAGTAGGGTCTCGAGTCCTCGATCTTTCTAGGTGATTTTCCTTTGAGGCTCGCTGGACAAAAACTTGACTGAATTCGATGATATTGAAGTCCTCTCGATATCATCGACGTTTGAATTCAGATGATATCGACGATGGTTCAATTACTCGAGCAATGTCAAGATATTTTCAAAAGTTGTTGGACAAAACTCAAGGTAATTCGATATCATCGATCCTCATCGATTTGATCGATATTTGAATGTCGATATTATCGAAATGTTTTTCAATTTATCGAACATATTGTCCAAAATACTTTGTGGTTGTTGGATATAAAATGGTCTAATTCGATGATATCGATTAGTTGTCGATATCATCGATCGTGAGTGTTCGATGTCATTGATGAGTACTCGATATCATCGAATACAGTCTGAAAAACTTGGAAGATTTTCCTATTATGAAATTCAAGTTTACAGACATATGATCCTAGGTTGTTCTAATGTTTTTAAAGGCTTCATATACCTAAGTGTTTTGGGACATGGGATGTGAGGCTTAATTTACCTTTGACAAGCTTGAAGTGAACATGCAGTTAAGGCAATGACTTGAACGATCTTCTTACGGCTCACTTGACTCATTGACTCAATCCTCACGCTAATTGACAAACCAGGGCACTTTCAACCTAAAGCACTGATCGACTCCTAGAGAACCAAGCAACATCTTGGGCAGCCGAGCTATGCGCCCTCCCACACTTTGGGAACTACCACACCCTCCGACTTGCGTCACACGTTAGAGAAGAAGAGGCGTGAAAAGTCTTCCGAGGCGGTAACAAAGAATGAGCGCCCCTAGAAGGCAGAACGCAAGGAACTGTAGGGTCAGATCGACGATATCTACCAAGCCTACCACACCCAAGTACCGATCTCCGTTGAGGTTATGCTAGAGGAGATCGAGCTGTTATTTACCAACAACATTATGGGATCCCAACTCCCACCCAGATTCCGAATGTTGCAAATCGCCCCCTACTTCAGGTCTGGCGACCCGGTCGAGCATTTGGAATCATTCAAGGCATCGATGAAGCTCCACAACGATCGAGATCAGTTATGTGTCGAGCGTTCTCCTTGACTCTGTCGGGAACTACATGAAAATGGTATAGGAAACTGAAGTCATGATCCATCATCTCCTTCACCCAGCTTGACAAAGCCTTTATCACCCAGTTCATCATTGGGAAATATAGAAGAAAGCTGACAACTCATCTCATCACTGTTACCCAAATAGAATACGAGCTGTTAAAAGACTACGTCATCCATTTCAAAGCTGAAGTTGTCCAGGTAAATGGTTATTCCGACCAAATAGCTCTGTCCACCATGGTAGCTAGCCTTAGACGAGGAAAGTTCCTCTTCTCTATTAGTAAGAATCCCCAACTACCCTCGCCGACCTACTTAACCGAGCTCAAAGATATTCCAATGTCGAAGAGTTCTTTAGTTCACGAAGAGCTACTCAAGAAGGACACAACTCGGCCAAGGATAGGAAGTGGAGGGAAGAAGGGGAGCCCTTAGTCATTAACACCAAAAGAAAGAAAGAGGACGAGTAAGACCAAGACTATCGTATATATCAACCGACATCTGGAAAGTCGCTTCCATCCATATACTCCCTTGAACACCAAGTCGGAGTAGGTACTTGAGGAAGCTGGGCTAAGTAAGAAAACCTAATAACCAAGCTAAACTAATCAACCGAGCTCGATAATAAGACTCATCAGCCAACCTTGACTTACTCGACAAGGGCAACCTCCCTTCTCAAAGGGAAAAATGTGCTCGAGATACTACTATTATTTTACTATCTATTATGCTCATGCATTCTACAATAAAAGAACTTCCTCAGGTCAAGAGAAGAGAATTTATTTTATATGATTTCTCGACTATCTGAATTAAATGATCGACTACAAGGGTTTCCCTTAGTGCAAGGGAAGAAAGTCCTCCACTGTGAATTCTACAATGAAAGAACCTTCCCAGGTCAGGGAAGGAGAATTTCTTTAAACTCTTGACTATCTGAGCTATACGATCGACTAAAAGGGACTTCCCTCAATTGAAGGGAAGAAAAGTTCCTCCTATTAGTTCTACCTACTTGTTTAACTTCGATTAGCTAATGATTGTGACTTCCCTTAGTTGAAGGGAGGAAAAGTCTCTCTTATTAATTCTACTGTGTGTGATCTACCACTGAACAATCAATTTATCAATCATACGATTGCTCAGCCCACTTACTCTACTCCGTCCAACCTCTCAACCCCCCAACCTCTTCCGCAAGAGACATTACAATGTCAAAATCCACAATAACTTACTTCCTAAGCTCCTAAAGAACGCTTAGAAGTAGGGAGGCTACTATAATGGGTAAAAATGGACTGACCAGATGTATAAGACAGATGAATCGAGTAGCCAGACTTGATGACTATGGAGTGCTTCTACCTCGACCTCAGTTGTCACTTTGGCCCTCGGGTACTGACCTCGGTCTCAAGGGAAGACCTTGTCCACGTAGGTCGGCCTCGACCATAGACCTTGACCTCGAATGTCTGACTAGGAGGCTGCCTCGACTTTAGATACCTACCTGGACCTCAACCTCGGATACATACCTCGACCTCAGCCTATATATCAACCACCACCTCAGAATAGAAATATCATTACAATATATGAAGATAGGATTACCCTCTGAGATATTCGCAAAGGATCTCAGGAAGTTAACCACGACACGTCTGGAGGAAGATAATCTTCTGTAATACGCAATTATCATCCAAGGCATTGTCATATACATTTATGATACCAAAGGTTATAAATAAGGCCTCCTCTATAGTAAAATGTATGAAAACTATCATGATTCTATTACACTTACTATGAATCCATATCATGACTTAGGCATCGAAGGGTTCCCGACCTTAATCGGTGCCCCCAATGTCTTCTCTTGTTTTCCATTAAATCATAGGTACTCCGGCTAGCAAGAGGAGGGTCAGGATCGACCGAATTTGCACATCAATAGTCAATGCCGGAAATGTGCAAGATCAACCATAATCATCTTCCCGTCCTTAGAAAAGAACTAAGCATGGAATTTTTTATCCATCTCTTACTGGGTATGGATTGAGTTTGACAATAAATTGGAATACCATGTAAAGGCCACTACCATCAATGAATGACCAAAATTGCAGTTTATTATTGTCATTATTAGTCAGTTCACCGTGCTACATAGTGAATCAACTAACATGTTCCATGGTCGATTGACCAGGATCACTGGAAAATAGAAAAAAAAATCTCGTCGATAATTCCTTGGCAATGGTTATTGTTGGTCAATCCATTCCTAATATGGCTTAGGATAGACTAGAATAGTATTGCGACCGAGAACTTGGCCCGTTACCTCTTGAACCATTTGCATGAGGTCACATTTCACTTGTTGATGTTCAGTCATTAGCCGTGGATCAGGACTTACTTGGTTTTGTACCTCATGGAATA
Organism: Magnolia officinalis; assembly: GCA_021015155.1. Taxonomy (NCBI): domain Eukaryota; kingdom Viridiplantae; phylum Streptophyta; class Magnoliopsida; order Magnoliales; family Magnoliaceae; genus Magnolia; species Magnolia officinalis. The sequence continues at coordinate 14,962,187 of JAJHSJ010000003.1, forward strand.
ACAGATTCTTAAGGAATTACTGAAAAGGTTGTCATTTAGGTAAACCCGAGTTTCGAATTTTAGGAACAAAATTCCTGGCCTCCTGCTCTGCTACAACGGAGGCATAGATAACAGTTGCACTGCGTTACCAATAAAACTTCCTTCATGCTCTTTCAGTAGTAATGGCCATCAACTGGTGTATGGCCTCGGTCTGGCCAGCCATGTATCTATTAACGTTCTTAGTTTGAATACGGAACTGCTCGGCCTGTGTATGCACTAATTCCACCTGAGCTTTCCCATATTCTTAAACATGGTGGACACTCAGTTGCATATCTTAAAATGTGACCATTATCTCTTAACGAGAGACGTTCCGAGAGGCTGAGACCCCTTCATGATTTCTAGTACTAAGTGTTAGAATATTATTCAAATTTAATATTTTGGGGTTCGTTTGAACTGGCACGTTCTCGGTTGGAGGTAGTGCGCTTGGTGTGAAGGGCTCAACCCTTGCAATTCTATTACTCTTTTTATTCATATTCATAATTGGCAATATCGCGTTGATAAGCTAAAGACAGGGTCACATTGGGCGTGTCAAAAGTTGTTGTGGTTCGATTTACAATGTTAGCCACGTGATAAATGTGGGCTTGCTAGAATTGAATGTGCAGCTCAATTCAAATTGAACAACTATGACCCCCAAGTGCCAAGATATACAAATATGTAGTATGTGACCAAGATCGAATAAGATCGGTCGCCTATTCAGCCACTCGCACAATATTTTAAAATGATCGGGCGATAGTTAGAGGGTAGGGTTCGCCCTCTCATAGTGCGTTACACATTTGACTTCTGTACGAAAGTACTTTTTGATACAAATAAAAGAACAACAAAAAATGAATTCTTAAAGTCAATAGCGAAGAACAATGGTAAAACACCTTCTCGGATGGAGAACCCTGATTGATGCTTGAAATGAATCTAATTTATGAGGTTAGACTTGAATTATAGGTAAAGTCAAGATTTACTTGGTTACCACTATGGATTACATTAATGAATGTAAATAGTAAGTTAAAAGATTACACTTAGGGATGTAATTGATTGACAAAAGTAAATGGGTTACACTAAGAAATATAAATGATATATAATTGAAAGGATAAATGAAAGATAGATGTAATTTGCTTGCTATGAAATAATTTTCCTTGTTATTTTATTATTTATATCCTTACCACAACCACCTGGATGCTTTTCGGTCTCTGATGGTTACTATAACCATTTCAGCATTACTTAGTCCTCTTATTTTTTCTAAACTTCACATTGGTCGTCTAACTACTTTAGCACAACCCATTCTCATTGGCTTTATCAGGAATTGGCGGAATAGGGATGAACAATGTGTTGATCAAAATTGTTGATTTGTTAGCTCCACTTACTGTTGGTGATTCCTCACCCTACCCTCTGACCAATGGCCTATAAGAAGAGAGTTGAGAAAATAAAGCAGTGGGCCACGTCAAAAGAAGATAGTGTAACTAGAGGTGTACATGAACCGAGCTAGCTCAGTTAGCTCGCTCGACTCGACTCGAAAAAGCTCGATTCAACCCGGTTTGAAGCTGAGTTCGAGCCAAGTCGAGCTGTTTTCTTAGCTCGAAAATGAGTTCAAGCTGAGTTTGAGCTGGCCCCAGCTCGAGTCAACTCAGATCGAACCCAGCTCGAATCGAACTCAGATCGTACTAGTTCGGTGACTCAGTTACCTTGATATTGATGTTTCTCACCAAGTGTTTGATGAAATGATTCAAAGAAGTGTGGCTAGTGGCAAGGAAGGTATGAATATGAAACCAACACATTTTTTTTTCTTGATTTTTATGTTGCTTAGAAGTTATTTGATAAAATACCCGTAAAATCATGGCTGCTGTCTCAAATACAGTGAGATTTTGAAGGTGCAGTTCAGGTGTCCGTGAAAATGCTACAATGGCGAACTTGACTTGATCGTGGCTCAAACTCGGCTCAAATTGGCCGGAGCTGCTGACCGAACTGAGCTAAGCTGGCCAGTCAAGCTCGAGGACCGAGCCTAGCCGAGTTCGAGCTGAGGTCAGCAAGTATCCCAGTGTCCACTTGATGTACACCCCTAAGTGTAACAATCTAAAGGCTAGGATCATCCGCTTTGGGAGGATTCTTGGTCCACGACACATCCACAGCAGGGCCACCGGATGAACAGTTGCATCATCGTACCTTTGTCCCAAATTGGCAGAATCTTGTGGACCAACAAATTGGAAAATAACGGTCCAACTCTTGCTCGCGTGGTAGACTCAGGAATTTCAACACCGGGTCAAGGATTCCAGTACCCATATGCGGTGAAAGTGAGTCGGGATCCTCTGTTGTCGGGTCAACAGGATTTTCCTGTTACCCTGGTGGTTTGGCGTCCGAAGCTTTTTTTATTTTTTTAATTTTTTCAGTGAGTGTTGACGTGGACCAATGAATTTAAGGGTATTAGGAGTTTTCTGTTGACCGGGTAACAGAGGATCCGGACTCGCGGTGAAATTCCACTAAGGCGTGAGCGTTTTAAAAAAAAAAAAATTTTCTTTTAAAAAAGAAAAGAAAAAAGAAACTAGAGAGCCAACCGACGACCTTGGGCCACACGCAACTTGGGTGACGAACCGTGCTTGGTTCGTGAGGCGATGTATCAAAACGCAAGTGACGTTTGCAGTGACGTTCGTAAGAGTGTATCCAGAACTCAATCGCATGGATTTTTACAGGGGCACGTGCACCATGGCATTTCTGACAGGCACACTGGGACCATGATACGGTAGAGCCAGCTTCAATCTCAACACGGTAGATTCATCTTCGTAAGAGATGTATCAATCCGTACCATACATGTAGTGGGCCCATGATGAAATACCTACGTTTAAAACCGTAGCCATCACATGATCCTAGCTATCAATTCTTTTTAACTTTCTTAATGGATGTCGACCATTAGCCGTTGTAGTTTTCTACGGTTTCTATGAAGAACATTTGATCAACGGCTCAGAACATTCAATATACTTGAGTTTCGAACCATTTTCCATCCACAGTAAGAGCAGATAAATGAACGGTTTTGATACTGTTCCGCCTTATTGTTTGGCTAGCAGCAATATCATACTCTCATTTGCCTGAAACAAAATAGGGGCTGACAGCTTACGTGTTGCGACGTGTGATTCCGGTTGGGATATCTTTTGGACTTTTTGCAACTTCCTTTTATTGGGATTGAAAATACCTGCCTGGATACACAAAAATAAGTTCCTTTTAAGTATAATTATAAGAATAACTCATGGGTTTAAATCTACTAATTTCAATAAGATTTTTATTTTATTATTATTTGAAAAAAAAAAAAAAAAAAAAAGCTTTCCAACTTGCTACTTTTCTTCTCTTTCAAAGTCGACTAAAACGAGAGGCTCTCTCCGACTGTTCATGTCAACGGAGGCCCCAGATGATGGACTGTCCTCATCGAAAGGGGCTCACATAATTAGACGGTTGAAATCGTAGGTTAACCCTACATGATGGATAACCCTATATTAATGTCGGCCCAAATAAAGGATTATCCACCTTAAAAGTTGGCCGTAATGATAAATAGCCATAGCCCACACCAAGCTGGCTGATAAGGCCGACAACTCACTTCAAAGTTGGGCCTATATGATGAACGGTACACATCAAAGGTGGGCAGTGGAAATTAAAGTTGGGCCCCACACGATTCACGGCCCATATTGAGGAGGCCCTACATGATAGACGGTCCACATCAAAAGTCGACCCCTAATAATGAATGGCCCATATCTGAGGTCAGCCCCGGATGATGGGCAAGTCAGGTTGAAGGTGAGGCCCACATGAAGGGCAATCCACAACAAAGGTGGGCTCCATATGATGGACAATTATAAATGATGGCCCACATGATAGATAATCCACGTCAAGGTGGGTCCCACATGATGGACAGTCAACATCAAAGCTCCGTCCTAATGATGGGTGGCCCACATCTAAGGCAGGCCCCATATGATGGATGGCTCACATCAGAGGTGGGTTCATATAATGGATGGTCCACATAAAAGGTGGGCTCCACATGATGGGTGTTAGATATTGGAATTGGGTCTTATTTGCAATAACATTAATGATGGACTCCACGCGATGGATGACCAATATCTAAAGCCACCCTACATAAGTTGCTTATTTTATGCTTACAATCCATACGCGCTTTTATATTAGCTGCTCTGCTCCTAAGGTAAATGATAAAAGTTAAAGACTTATTTTAGCGGTGGCAGCCCACTTCAATTCTTTCATGTTGTATGATCAGAGTCCGGATTAAAATTTGGATCAATGGATAAACGAGCAAGCTGCATTTGATAAATGAATGAGATTTCATTAATACATCATGGTATACATATGTAAAACAAATAAAATCCTTTTCATTAACCAAAACGTTACCATGCGTAACATGTAATATTTAAACGTAAATTGGGACCGTTCATTTAATAATATCATTAGCAGCAAGCCATGGTGCAAGAGTAACACTTATTGCATGATCGAGGCCAATTTGTTAAAACCGTATGATTTTTGCAATCCATGGATGAAGGTCACTTACGCAAAGTACTTGTAAATGAACAAACGTGCAACTAGCTGTGTCTGGGCCACTATGGTATCTATATGTCATTGGATCATGCAATATAGCGGCGTGCCACTGAGACAATGGGTGGCTGAAGAATCATGCCAATGGGCTATACGGAAAACAATGGAAAGCCACCAAAAACCTTCATATTCACATGGTGGATGACTTGATGGTCAGATGGGTCTGATTATTACGTCTAAGGTATAGGGTCCAACTTTCAAGCCAAAGCCAAAGCAACGGTGGATGGGCTGTCTCTATGTTTGGAGCACAGGTTCTCTACAGTGAAAGCGGAGAGTGACTCTTTAGCTGCGGTGGCCTTGTTCTCTAAGGGCCTGTTTAGCAAAGCAGATCCCATGGTATTAGGAGGGATGGGATCAATTTTAGGTAATGATGATGGTGTCAGTGGACTGCTGGGAATCCCATGGGATGGACCAATCCCGGGACGAAAATGGAGGGTCTGTTTGGCTCGTCCGTGGGATATGGGTCATATCCCGGGATCATACACATCTGGCCTGTTTGGTTAGCCGTGGGATTGCAGCAATCCCTCAGAATTTTACACATCCATTTGTTTGGCCGGGCGCATGACATCTCATGATTGCTTTATAAGTGGTTTACATAGCCAGTACCGTTGGGCGGTCCGCTGTGGGCCCCACCATGATGTATATGGTTTTCTCCCTCCAACAATGGCACATACACGGACACGGATTACGTCCTACCCCTGCTCGGGCGGTAATCCGTCAAGGCTGGGCTCTGTGGGGCCCACCATAAATGGTGACGTTCAATACCTACTTTCTGGTCCACGTAAGCCCAGAAACTGAATCATTTCTTGGATCATACCTTAAAATAATCATACAAAAACGATCAACGGTATGGATAAATTACTTACATCACGGTGGCCCCTAAAGCGCCCTGCGCGGACGGATTACCGTCCGGGCAGGGGTAGGACGCAATCTCATTGGCACGTACACGTACTCCATAGTACTGTGGGCCCATTTGAACATTTCAACAATGAATATCTATTCCATACCAACAAAGATATAAACCATACAATAAAATAATTATTAAAATTTAAAAAAAGGATCAAAATCTGACATAGATCTGCAATCAAACATAAATATAAAACCATGCAATTGAAGATAAATAAATAAAAACCATGCAATCAAAAAAAAAAAAAAAACTATACAATCTCAGATATAGGTAAAGATAGTAAAAGCATACAATCAAGGATAAACAAACAAAAAAAAAAAAAAAAAAAAAAAAAAAAAGAAGTAAAAATTAATATTCGTTCGGTTACACAACCTCTACAGCTAGAATTTAATAATAATAAGTCGTGCGAAGAAAATAACGACAATGTCAATCAAAAGTCCACAGAAACTCTCTCCACAAGATGGGGCAAGATCATCAGTCACCGTGGTCTTAGAAACCATCGCTCGAGTCGTCTGATGGATAGACGGAGTTGACGAATGATGGATGTCGACCTCGTCTGAATGTGCGGTGACATGAACCACATGTTTCTGTGGTAGGCCGCGACTGTGCACTAGTCCCACCGAAGTAACTCTCCCAGTAGGAAACCGCTTTTCTCCAATTCTTGAATGTCCGGTGTCTCCCTCCGTTAAATCCCTCGACCTCCAGCCTAGCAACGTCCCACGTCAGATAAACGCCCGGTCGACGGCCCACGAGAACAACATAATACTTCTCTTTTGCCATCTGCATTAACATGTGTATTATTGGCATGCTCAAGGTGCAACAGGTCTGAATGTGCATTTACTAATTACAGAAAATTTTCCCGTGACAAATAAATAAAAAATACACTCAGAGGATTTGAATTTCAAATAACCGATAGTACGTACCCTTCGTCCATACGATGTGTGTGGCTCTATCTGTCTTAATGTGCTGAGCAACAACCGTGTGGTAGAACATATATAAACTATATTAAACCAGAAAATTAGAGTATTCCCACACCGTTCAAATTGGTATACACGGCATACCAATTGTATCAATCCAAAAAATCAAGAAAAAAAACAAATTGTCACCAGCATATAAAAAAGTTATTACAGTCCCACAAAACAACGGATCAAAAGAACGACGGGTAAGAGCATGTCAGACCGACTTAACTCCTGCATTGAGATCATTCTCGTGGAGTATTGTCCTCAGTCACTCGACACGCCTCTCGGTTAAAGACTGACAAAAAACGATGCCAGCTTCTCATCCCTGCTCAACAGCTGAGCAACTTCGATAAACTCTAAATTAGTCAACCCTTACACCTCTTCAAGAACATCAAGTACCTTCTAGTATGATTAACCTCTTTGTCTAGGCCAAAATCACACATAGCCTCTGCAGCGGTATTAAGAGAGATGCCGAGTACATCGCAGGGACAAGAAGGTCGCATATGTTTCTTTGATGCACTCCCACCTTAGCCACAATCAGAATCTGGAGTATCTGAGGAAAAATTTTCCCCTGACAAGTCTGCTACGTGGTCCTCAAAGAGGTCAATGGTATCCTCCAGATCGTCTTCAGCGTCTCTCCAAGCCTCATTGAGATCTCTCTAAATCCGAGAGGATGACGTGGCCATAATCATACTTCCTTGCACATATGTCATGTTGCCTGATCGGATCCGACGATGACAGCAAGGTCATCCATTCTATCAATTTTTTTCCCGCGGAGATGTGTAGCACAGGGTGAGACTGCAACTGTAAAATATAGTTGTAAGTTAGAAAAAATACATTTGATAGATGGGTTTGTGAAGGTGTTATGGAATATGTACTTATATAAATCATACCTTAAGGTAATCCTCCTGGACCTCATCAAGGGCCGTAACCACCATGCGCTCATTATCCCATCCAAACCCACTAATGTCCTTGATGGTAATATATTCGCACTTGTAATACCTCGACCGGTTCTACACATTCTGCTAGTTGACGGGTATGTCTGTATGCTTCGCGACCTCTGCTGACGTTGCTTGGTAGGCTTCCCTCTTGAAACCATTATCTGCCTTACGTCCCAAAGCAACCTGTTCTAACAGCACGTCGAAATAACTTAATCCATTTCTACACTCCATTTGATTTTAGCCGCTTGAGACAGAGGCACAGCAAGGGATTTGATGGTCTTCCCATGTGGCGAAGTTCTAGTCAGCATCACAGGTGTCATAACCGGTGATTGCGTCTATGTCGAACTATCATTAGACCTTGGGTCTGCCATGTCACCTATGCATGCAGCACGTATCAAGTACATATTAATTACATTCAATGTCAACCTTCTCCGCATGAGAAATAGAACATTGTTGATAAAAAAATATGGTTCATATATTTACAATTTACCCAAATTTCCATAGTTAAGTAATTAATATTACGGGACTTAAGTATTGTTTGGTCAACATGTAAATTTGCAAATTAGAAGTAAAAGTTAGTTGACTATCTACTCCTACTGTTCTTGTGCGCATTTGCCCACATTCGAGCAACAATATCATCCCGCACTCGAATCCAAGCATCCTTTTCTTGTTGAGTAACACGTAGCAACCATTGTCTTTCGTCATTTGTTGACACCTCATGCGGTGTTGGGTTACTCTCCTCTACAAGAAAAGATATATCAACATAATGTGAATCGTCCCGAGACTGAAGTATGGATCGTATGAAATTGTGTAGCATGCAACACATTACAACAATTTTCACTTGTGTGTGAAACTCATACTGAATGGCTGTCTTCAATATGGAAAATCTGTTTTTCATTACACCAAAACAATGCTCGATTACATTGTAAAATTGTGCATGTCAGTAATTAAATAGCTCCTTCATGTTCGCAGGCGCTCTCTCGGTTCGATACTCTTATAAGTGGTATCACACGCCTTGGTATGGAGCCATAAAACTGGGTGAATACGCATATTCAACATCGATAGTATAATATTTCCCTACACATTTGAATAATGTTCCATCAAATGGACACTCAAATATTTCACAAGTATTAACTGGAGGGGTAATCTTTAAAAATCTAACCAGTACCATGCGAGACATGTAATGAATCATCTAATCGGGTCAGAGCATTGTGTAGTACCCTCACATCCGAAGCTGAATCCTCCCAATTGGCCAATACGTAAAGAAAATTCATGTCAAATGAACATGCCGCGAGTACATTTTGTGAGAGGAATCCTTTCCGATTGCGGAAGCTCGCATGATCTGCAGACTAGACCTGATCAGGTATGTGTGTCTTGTCATTTGCACCAACACAGTCCTAGATGTATTTCATCAAATTTCTTTTAGGGTCAGATTTGTTATTAGGGGTATGAGTATAACAACGTACATATACATTAGCTATCAATGAATTTGATGCCTGAAAGTATGGAGCCCAACTGATATTTATCTGAATCTCGGGTGGTGTTTTTGAACTTAGTTGTTTAACAAACTCTGGGTATAATGATATAATCGCATCCAAAACATGGTTAAAGTGACAACTAACAGTTTCGCTGAATTGAATAAATTTGTGCCCTATGACCCGATTGCAAATATTATGGCCCACGGTATGAAGGAACATAACCACCTGTTCTTCTAAACTCACATGATGAGTGTCGCGCAGATGTGTCTTCTCACGAAGTGTAGTACACAACTCGAAAAAAGCATCTTGACTCATCCTGAGTTGAGCTAGACAATCAACGTCTGTCGCCCGAATGATAGAGTTGATGAACCTCGCCCGCTCATCATCTCCATGTCGTGCCGGTTGTCTGAACAAGTATACGTGACAGTATTCGCCTATAGCTATTACACAAGCTACCATTGCTTGCATGACAATAGCCCTTTCCATCTCTTCTTCCTCATCACTGTCCATTCTAGATCCAACTGTGCACCTACCCTGATGGATTTTGTAAGTTATAAAACACTTACATCACGATGGGCCCACACAGTGCTGCCTGGACGGATTTCTATGTCAATGAAATGACAACAATTATACTAATTAGATCTTTATTATATTTTCAAAGTGATCCAACTTATCCTATAAGGTATATTAGATCCAAAGCTCCACTGAACCCCCAACAAATGCAATAAGTTGGATGTCAAATGAACACCGTCCACATTGTCCTCCATTTACTTTATAAGTTGTCATTATTCCTAAAATTATCCTTAAATGACACCACAATCGGATGAGTCACACTGGAAGATTTTCATGATCAAACAATCTTAACCGTTTATCTGGAGGAATTTGCAAAGAGGAAATGAATGACCATAAAACATCAAGTCATATTCCCACACATCTTTGTTATAATGTGGACCTTTTATATTGGGCTATAAGCCATACAAAATCTGGGGATCATGAACAGATGATGACTAGCCTGCTTGGTGGGCCCCACACACATCTTGCAAGGGTCCATATCAGCTATCGTGTTTTGATCCATTGTGTGTCGGATGGTGGGCCCCACACACATCTTGCAAAGGTGAATGTGGTGATTAATCTGCTTGGTCTTGGTCCTTGTGGGGTCCAGCGAGATTTATGTGTTTTATATCCGCACCGTCCTTCCATTTTGCCAGGTCGTTTTAGGGCACGAGTAAAGAAATTAAGAAGATCCAAAGTTCAATTGGACCACAATTCAGGATTCAGTTTCGCAATCATGCAACGCCTCGACACTTGTTAAGTCTACCAATGAAAAGAATACCAGTTCATGGGGTACATACCTCGATATCGGCTGAAAGTAGGTCGTATGCGATGAATTTCGTCTGATAATCAAAGTAGTAGATCCCGTAACCTGAACTTATGGAAATATAACAGAAAATTAGGAGTAAACAGTTTAAGTTGGCCCAAAATATTTAATCTTCTAACTGTGAGGAAGTTGGGCCAAAATATATAACACACCCTACATCACTGAAACTAAACATATATACCAGTTAAAGCTGGATCTCAAATATGAAATTGACTGTGAAACTGAAATAGATTAAGTAAACAGCCATAGTGATTCATCTATACCAGTTCTCAAATATGAAGTTCAAACTGAAACTGAAATCTGAAATCCGAAATTGATTCATCTAATACCAGTTATAACATAAATTGGTATCTGAAACTGAAACCGAAGGTGAAACTGAATGTAAACATCTAACGCAATTCAATTTGATTATGAAATCTGAAACTGAAACTGGATGTAAACATGTATACTAGTTCAAACTGAATCTAAAATCTGAAATTGAAACCGAAAGAGAATCTAAATGTAAACATCTAAAGCAATTCAATCTGATTTTGCAATCTGAGAAATCTGAAACTGAAACTGGATATAAACATCTATACCAGTTCAAATGGAATCTGAAAGCTGAAATCTGAGAGTGAGTCTAAACATATATACCAGTTCACACTGGATCTCAAATCTGAGACGGAATCTGAATCTGGAACATGACAGTAAACATATATACCAGTGCAAACTAAATCTGAAATCTGAAAGTGAAACTGATCCCTTAACTGAGACTAAACACTTACACAAGTGGATCTCAAATCTCTAATTGAAACATGAAACTATACAGCCATACCACTTGAAACTGAGACTATACATATATACCAGTGCAAGCTGGATCTCAAATCTGAATCTGAGGCTGAAACTGAAACTAAACATCCATACCTGTGCAAACTATATCTGAAAATATTTCCAATCTGAAACTGAATGTAAACATCTATAACAATTCAAACTGTTATAGATGTGAATCCTATATGTGTTGCTACATGTACAAGGGAAGAGTTCCTGATTTCTCAGGAAAAAACAAAGTTGTTGTGATTCACATCTATAACAGTTCAAACTGATTCTGAAATCTGAAATCTGAAACTGAATCAGTGTTTTGTAAATGGTACTGAAATTTACTTTCGGTTGGTTAGGGGCTCCATATCAACATGAATATCAAAACTGATATTTGAAACTGAAACTAAATTTGAAGATGAGATTATATGTATATCACAATTCAAGTGAATCTGAAAGATGAAACTGAAAATGAAACCGAAACATGAAAATAAACAGCCATAGAAGTTCACACTATATATGAAATCTGAAACTGAAACTAAATTTGAAACTAAGACTAAACACATGAAGTATATCAAGCAGGATCTCAAATCAAGTTTCTGAATCTGATACTGAAACTTGAAACCAATAATATATAACAGTGCAAACATGTTTATAGTTCTGAAACTGAAACTGAATGTGAAACTAAGATTAAACATATACATGAGTGGATCTCAAATATGAAACTGAAACATGAAACAAAACAGCTATACCATATCAAAATGAATCTCAAAACTGAAATTTGAAACTGAAACTGAATTTAAAAATGGGACTAAATGTATATAACAGTTCAAGTGAATCTAAAAGATGAAACTAAAAATGAAACCGAAACATGAAAATAAATAGCCATAGAAATTCAAACTGTATATGAAATCTGAAATTGAAACTAAAACTGAATCTGAAACTAAGACTAAACACATAAACCAGTTCAAGCTGGATCACAAGTCTGACTCTCAATCTGAAACTAAAATAGACAACCAAAAATATATAGCAGTGCAAACAACATCTGATATCTGAAACTGAAAATGAACATCAAAATGAGACTAATCATGTACACGAGTGGATATCAAATCTGAAACGGAATATGAAACATGAAACAAAACAGTTATACCATATCAAAAATGAATCTCAAAACTGAAATTTGAAACTAAAACTGAATTTGAAAATGAGACTAAATGTATATCACAATTCAAGTGAATCTGAAAGATGCAACTGAAAATGAAACCGAAATATGAACATAAACAGCCATAGAAGTTCACACTGTAAATGAAATATGAAACTGGAACTGAAACTGAATATGAAACTAAGACTAAACACATAAACTAGTTCAAGCTGGATCACAAGTCTGAATCTCAATCTCTAAAACTGAAATAGACAACCATAATGGTCCCAACCAATAATCAAACAAGTGGATTGAATTGTTGAATGGACCTAAAATGATATTGAATGACCATGTTGTAGGTAATGGACCACAACACCTGAGAATGAGATCAGTACTGTGTGATTTTTTGCATGATAGCCCATCAAATAGTATCTGAATTCACAGAAGTAGGGCCCCATTTCAAGCCATAAGCACATAATGGCCTAACGAATTACTGCATTGATGTTAGAACAATCAAAATAATTACAATAATAGATGAAAAGGCCCAAGAATCACAAGAAGCATGGCTTCATATCAGACATATAATTGCCCAGATTCTGAAATCAAAATTACGAATGAATCTCAAATGAAATCCCCCTAACTATTACAGCAGAATACATTTTAATTTCCATAACAGGGGATCACAACATATAGGGAGCAAAAGCCCCAATTTCTAGTAGAGATTGATAGTCGGACCGACATGCAGGGACCAAAATAACCATTAACATAGTAAAGTCATCAAATTTGAACTTTCAATCCATGGTTGAATGAACATGCATGCAAAATAACCACCATTCGGAAATAAACAACCGTTAAATCCGTCAAAATAACAATCCATAATACGTTTTAATTTCCATAATAGGGGATCATAGCATGCAGGAGGCAAAAGCCCCAATTTCTAGCAGAAATAGAAAATTTGAATCAACTTGCAGGTTGTGGAAGCACCATTAGGATAACAGCAAATATGAAATCCCTTAAAATAGAAGTGCAGAACACATGCAGGAGGTAAAAGCCCCAATTCCTAACAGAAGTCGGTAGTTGAACCGACATGCATGTTACGCTGCAACTGTTAGGATATCTATAACAGTGAAATCCCTAAAATAACAAGCCAAGAACACATACAGGATGCAAAAGCCCCAATTCGTACCAGAAAATGGTAGTCGGACCAACATACATGATGCGGAACCACTATTAGGATATCTATAACAGTGAAATCCCTTAATTTAGAAGACCAGGAACATATGCAGGAGGCAAAAGCCTGATTTTCTATCAGAAATTGGAAGTTGGACCAACATGCATGAAGAAATCGAGCCTTTTTAGGAAAGCATCAGGCAAGAGATTAGGAAGGAAGTACGTACCTCGTCCCAATCTTCACCACCACAAAATTATAGTGAGGAAGACGAGCACCATGGCTCGGTATTTATACACATACCTAGTTGGCGCATCCTTCGCGCCAGAATTTTTTCTCCCACCATCTTCCTTTGTGTTCATGACGGCCTACTCGTCTCCATCCCGTCATTCCGCACAACAGGATGGGAAAAAATTCAATGGGATCGGCTAGAGGATGCAGGCAGGATGGCAGCGAATCCCATCAGGATATCTTATATCTGTCACCCGTAGACTAAATAGTGAGACGAATCTCATGGGATAGCAGATTTCCGCGGGTTATAAACCTACCCAAAAAAAATACATGGGATGGACGGCTGGGATATCGCAATCCCATCCCTCCTAATTCCACGGGAGCTACGCAGCAAGGAGTTACACACTCCTCTCCTTTCGCACCTTATGCAGTGAGAAAACACAAACAGTCTTGCATTTGGAACGAGTTTTAGGACGGCTGAGCATCCCAAACTCTGTTCTGTCTTCATGGCTAAGGTTGGGACCACCTCCTTGAGCTTTTAGACAGTCTGGATCATCAATCCGACCCTGCCCTTGATCACACAATTGGCCCACAGTGGCTGGATCTCTTGGACGTGCGTCCGTGCGTAATATGTTACGATGTTTGAGTCGGTGGCATCAGTGGGGCCCATGATCAACTTCAACCGAGAAATTCACTCCGTCCATTAGACTCATGGTGAGATTTCAGTGCGGGATGGTCGGTTTTGGCTGTCCGTTAATGCAACCCCTGGATCTTTCTTCCTATCGTTCATCCTGCGTTTGAACGTGGCCTTCTTGTGATCGTGTGCATGGCTATAGATGGACAACATGGTTGTGGTCAGCCCAACCGTCCGGACATAGTGGACAGTTCGGATCTCCCGTCCGGATGATGGATGTGGGCCACTTATCATCATAGCGTCCATCCATGTGGATGGTCTGAACTCTCTCTCTCTCTCTCTCTCTCTCTCTCTCTCTCTCTCTTTCTTTCTAAATTCGTCAGGTCAAATAGAGTTTGACCCGACTTCTTATTCGGTGTATTACTGGTGTGTGTGCGTTGCGTGTGCACACCATTCAAGGTGGGGTCCACAATGATGTAATGTAAGATCTACACCGTCTATTCATTTTTCCACCTAATTTAAGGAGTTAAGTCCAAAATCGAGGCATATCCAGAGATCAGGTGGGCCTCAAATCAGTGGTTTTGGGCTGATCTTTCCATTGGGCTACTTCCATAAAGATTCAATGGTTAAAATTTTACGTGTATGGTTACTTTATGATCCTCAGGCTAGATATAAAGTTTCAAGTCAAACGGATGATGGGAACCCTGTGATCTTGCATTTAGGATGATTTTCAAGCCTCTTTATCTTCAATCACTGAGTTTTCTCGGATCTTTGGCGTATGAATTCTTTGATTCCGGTCCCCTAAGATCCGTCCCTTGCCTTGGTGATTCTTGAGCATCAAATTCATGCCTTTAGCACCCTTTTTCAGTCCAAACTCTTAATTCACCTTGCAACAAAAACATAATTAAAATAGAACGTTGAGCATTATCATGTTCATAAAACCAAGTAATAATTGGGTCTAATATGCAATATTTGACCCTCAACATCTACCTCGGCCTCAGTTGTCACTTTGACCCTCGGGTATTGACCTTGGTCTCAAGGGAAGACCTTGTCCTCGTAGGTCGGCCTCGACCATAAACCTTGACCTCGAATGTCTAACTAGGAGGCCGACCTCGGCTTCGGATACCTACATCAACCTCGACCTCGGATACTTACCTTGACCTCAGTCTATATATCAACCACCACCTCAGAATAGAAATATCCTTACAATATATGAAGATAGGATTATCCTCCGAGATATTAGTAGAGGATCTCAAGAAGTTAACCACGACGCGTCTGGAGGAAGACATCTTCTGTAATACTCAATTACCATCCAAGAGGCATTGTCATATACATTTATGATACCAAAGGCTATAAATAAAGGCCTCCTCTATAGTAAAAGGTATGAAAACTATCATGATTCTATTACACTTACTATGAGTCTATATCATAACTTAGGCATTGGAGGGTTCCCGACCTTAACCAGTGCCCCCAATATCTTCTCTTGTTTTCCATTAAATCACAGGTACTTTGGCTAGCAGGAGAAGGGGCAGGATCGACCGGATTTGTACATCAATAGTAACTGTCGAAAATGTACGAGATCAACCAAGGTCATCTTCCCGTTCTTAGAAAAGAACTGAGCATAGAATTTTTTATCCATCTCTTACCAGGTATGGATTGAGTTTAACAATAAATTGAAATACCATGTAAAGGCCACTAACGTCAATGAATGATCGAAATTGCAACTTATGATTGTCATTATTAGTCAGTTCACCACGTTACATAGTGAATCAACTAACATGTTCCATGGTCAATTGACCAGGATCATTGGAAAATAGGAAAAAAATCCAGTCGATAATTCCTTGGCCATGGGTATTGTTGGTAAATCCATTCCTAATATTGCTTAAGATAAATTGGAATAGTATTGCGGCCGAGAACTTAGCCCGTTATCTCTTGAGCCATCTACATGAGGTCATGTTTCACTTGCTGATGTTCAGCCATCAGCCGTGGGTCAGGACTTACTCGGTTTTGTACCTCATGGAATAACATGTTCTTAAGGAATTACTGGAAAGGCTGTCATTTAGGTAAACCCAGGTTTCGAATTTCAAGACCAAAATTCCTAGCCTCCCGCTCTGCTACAACGGAGGCATTGATAATGGTTGCACTGCGTTACCAATAAAACTTCCTTCGTGCTCTTTCATTAATGATGGCCATCAACTGGTTCATGGCCTTGGTCTAGCTAGCCATGTATCAATTAACGTTCTTAGTTTTAATATGGAACTGCTCAGCCTGGGTATGCACCAATTCCACCTGAGCTTTCCCATATTCTTAAACATGTTGGATACTCAGTTGCATATCTCGAAATGTGACCATTATCTCTTAAGGAGATACGTTCCGAAAGGTCGAGACCCCTTCATGATTTCCAGTACTAAGTGTCAGAATATTATTCAAATTTAATATTTTGAGGGTCATTTGAACCGGCACGTCCTCGGTTGGAGGTAGTGCGCTTGGTGTGAAGGGCTCAACTCTTGCAATTCTATTACTCTATTTATTCTATTCATAATTGGCAATATCGCGTCGATAAGCTAAAGACAAGGTCACACTGGGTGTGTCAAAAGTTGTTGTGGTTTGATTTATAATTTTGGTCACGTGATAAATGTGGGCTTGCCAGAATTGAATGTGCGGCTCAATTCAAATTGAGCAACTATGACCCAAAGTGCCAAGATAGGCAAATATGTAGTCTGTGACCAAGATCGAATAAGATCGGTCACCTATTTAGCCACTTGCACAATATATTAAAATGATCAGGCGATAGTTAGAGGGTAGGGTTTGCCCTCTCATAGTGTGTTACACATTTGACTTCTGTATGAAAGTACTTTTCGATATAGATAAAAGAACAACAAAAAATGAATTCTTAAAATCAGCAGCGAAGAACAATGGTAAAACACCTTCTTGGATGGAGAACCCTAATTGATGCTTGAACTGAATCTAATTTATGAGGTTAGACTTAAATTATAAGTATAGTCAAGATTTACTTGATTACCACTATGGATTACATTAATGAATGTAAATAGTAAGTAAAGTTAAAAGATTACATTTAGGAATGTAATTGACTAACGAAAGTAAAAGGGTTACACCAAGGAATATAAATGATATATAATTGAAAGGATAAATGAAAGATAATGTAGCTTGCTTGCTATGAAATAATATTCCTTGTTATTTTATTATTTATATCCTTAACACCATCACTTGGATGCTTTCCGGTCTCTGATGGTTACCATAACCATTTCAGCATTACTTAGTCCTCTTATTTTTCTAAACTTCACATTGGTCGTCTAACTACTTCAGCATAACCCATTCTCATTGGCTTTCCCAGGAATTGGTGGAATAGGGATGAACAATGTGTTGATCAAAATCGTTGATTTATTGGCTCCACTTACTGTTGGTGATTCCTCACCCTACCCTCTGACTAATGGTGTAACATCCCGACTTTTCAGGACCTGAGTACACGACCCGTTTGCCAAAAACCCGAGTGTTAACCTTAAAGAGCAAAATTTCATATAAAATTTTTGATAGCATTCCGAGTAAGTAGATGAGCGTAGGATGGACAAATCAATATAAAGAAAAGTTTCAATTACATTTAGAGTATACAAGGAGTTGCCCATAATGACTTATACAAACCCATGTCTCCAAAATTAACAAATATAAGAATTACATGATCCAATACATGTAAAATAGTAGAATGTGAGTAAATTTGAGCCACAAGACCCCTCGGCTTCTCAAGGTAGATACAATCTTGCAGCCCTGACACTTGAACCCGGCTCCTCATCAGCCTGAACCTGAAAATCACTTGAGCCACCTGAGCTACCTGTACAATTTTATTTATTTGATGGATGAGTGGTCAACTCAGTGTGAACTCCCCTCAAGATTACACACTGTCGCATTAGGTAAGCATAGTTATAAAAACATGGCAAGGCATACAAAATAATACACGATGTAGTCTTATTAAATGCATGGATGCGTGAATACATCTTCGACCTGGGGTGCGCATCCCATTGTCAAAATAAAGGGTCGCCCTAAGAGAACTAGCCACCTGGAAAAATACACAAGGGTACGCCCAAGGAGAACCAGCTATCCGGAAAAGACCATAATATATAGATCGTCCAAGGAGAATTTAATCACCTGGAAAAGACCGTAAACTATAGATCGCCCAAGGAGAATTTAATCACCTGAAAAAGACCATAAAGTAAGGGTCGCCTTAAGAGAACTAGCCACCTGGAAAAATATACAAAGGTACGCCCGAGGAGAACCAACTATCCAGAAAAGACCATAATATATAGATCGCCTAAAGAGAATTTAATTACCCGGAAAAGACCATATGCTATGAAAATGCATGATTAGCCCAACTGTTATTAGTCCGTATAACAATCAGCGGGTTTAATAAACTCAGAGGTCACTACGGGAGCTTAAAACCTAGCGTAGGCCGACAGTTCAAGCATAGTGTCCTATTCCACCATCCCTAGCTCATGAGGCTACCACCTTAGGATGTTTAATGGATCCCAATCGACTAGTGGCTAATCATATTCAGTATATGGGGCTTACCATCTCATGGTTGCACAAAATAAAATATCGAACCCGTTTAGGGCAAATACCAAAACAAAGCCACATAAAGCAAGTATTAAAACCATACGACAAAGACCATCCTTAAAAGCCACTTAGACACAACTCCTGGATGGTAGGCCCACATCAATATTCAAATCATCCCACCACTCAATAAACACTAAGTCGAAAGTTCATTACAACTAAAATCAATCGAGTTACATCCCAAGTATGGGTATACATTTATAAGTGGAGGTTTCCCACTAATGTATTAGTTTAAATCCCAAAAGCAATCCACAAGTAATCCAATAGCATGAATTAAATATACATGATAAACATTAAGCATGTAATGTAGCAATTCAATTCCAACAATTTAACATATGTGACGATGAAATAGAGATATTAATTATAAATTAAAATAAAGACTATAACTTAAGCTAATTGGAAAGTGGAAAGCTCAAGGGGAAGAAATCATCACCTTATTTGTCGACTCGCCTTCCAATGTTATTAGGAAGAGCGCACGCCCTTAGACTTGGATCCTATCACGAATTGTAAGTTGTATGGTTAGATCCATGTTCTACGTACTGTTTATGGTTGTGATTATAACCTAAGGTTTGGATTACTTATTTTTAGGGTTTTAATATAGAATTAGGGTTCCATCCTAGGGTTTAGTCCTAGGAGTTGAACTATAATACATGTGTAGCTTACTCGATGTAATAATATGGTTAGTTACAGTTTAATGTTAATGATACAACTAATACTAGTGAACATGGTAATACTAAGTATTACGATGGAAATAAGATAGTGTAATCTATTATTACTGATAATATTTTCGAGTGATGGATATTACACTAATATCACTAATGACAATTTTATTTACAATAACTACTATTAGCACAACAACGTCTGATGGCTATTATTATATTAGGTTACTTAGCATCAACCCACGATGAATAATAGTGCTAATAATTCCAAAACAATTATTTCTATTAACAATGTACCAGTGACACTAACAATCGTTAAGGTGAAAATTGTACTATGTTTTAACGTTAATATTAATCTTTTAAGAACGACAAAATAAAATACTAATACTTTAATAACAATAATTTTTATATGTATTAACCAATATTAATATGGATGATTTACCAAGGGTTAATTTTATCTAGATTTATTAATCTTAAAAATGATGCTAATAATCACAATGATGATTGAAATGATTTCAATCTGGACAGAAAATGTGGGCTCACCTTAGTCGACTCGGTTCGAGTCGAGTTGACTCGGCCCAACACCAACACCCATCAACATTCTTCTCCTTCCATTTTTTCCCCTTTCTTTTCTTCTTCTTTTCTTACCTACTGGGATGTCCAGCAATGAGTCTGGATAGACCCATCCCAACTCGACTCGACTGGACTCGGTTCCAACCAAGTCAACTCAGACTCAGCAGCAGCTCTCTCTCTCTCTCTCTGTGTTGATTCCTTCTGCTTTTCCCCCTTCTTTGTTAGAACCCTAACAGGGACCGAGCCAACTCGCCCCGACCCTGCACTAACTCGGCAGCGAGTCCATGGATCGCCCCAACTCGACAGCAAGTCGCTCCTATCCCCCCTCTCTCTCTTTCTATCTCTTCTTCTATTCCTTCCTCCCTCTTTTCTTTCTCTTTTCTCCCTTTTGTTTTCTTCATTCTCTCCCTCTGGCCAGTAGTAGACAGGCCGAACCCAGGCCCAATTCGAGCTGACCTCGTCAGGTAGAGTGCGGTGGTGCGGTGCAACAGCAACACCGCACATTCCCCTCCTTTCTTCTCCTGTCTTTCTCCTCTTTTCATTCTTTCTCTCTTTCGCTGGCAAGTCCAGCAAGGATGCTTGGCTGAAACTTCAGCCAACAAGACAGTCAACTCAACCTGACTCGGCCCGGACTTGGCTCGATTCGAGCTGTAGGCAATGGGGAAGGAGGCCGCCGTTAATGGCGAAACCTCCCACATTGCTTGTCTGATCCATTAATTGGCTTGGGCAGGTTTGCCTGCTTGCTAAGGAGCTTCAGGAATAGGACTTGAAGGTTAGAGGATGTTTGGGCTAGTGAATTCAAAGGAAGGAGAGAACGGCGATCTTTGGGTCTTATGTTTTTTCCTTTGCAAAGCCCTAATGGTAAACGACTGGGATCACTACCAAAAAAATGAGCAAAGGATACAGACAATATAGATTTTTAGCTACGGATATAAACTGTAGCCAGATTGCTACAAATATAATCTGTAGCAGAAAGGTTGCTACACCACTGAAAATTGATGGTCCTGTAAGGAACTTTTTGAGTCCCACCACAATATATGTGTTCTATCTAATCCTTCCATCTGTTTTTAAATATAATTTTAGGTATCATCCCAAAAAATGAGGTATTTTTATTGCTCAAATGGACCACACGATAGGAAATAGTAGAGATTAAATCACACGTGATGTCTATGGTGTGGTCCAGTTAGGTGTTTAATATATCTCATTTTTGGGATTATTACCTAAATTTATTTATAAAAATAAATGGACGGAACAGATAAACCCTATACATTATGGTGGGCCCCAAGTAGGTATCCAATCTACGCCCAATATAATTCGGCGCGCGCTCAAAACAGAGCCGCGCGCCCAAATGAATACGCAGCACCCTTCAACTCCTCTCTCTCTCTCTCTCCGCCCAAAACCGATTCCCCTCTTTGCGCCCTAAACCCTTTCTCCCTCCCTCTCTCCCTTTCTCTCAATCATCCCATTTTCGTTGGGGCCATGCGGCGAGGATAATAGCTAGGGCAAAATCCCCGAAGAAGGGAGAAGAGAGAGCGAAGAAAGGCGAAGGGAAGGATGGGAAGCACAGCGGTGGAGGAAATCGCAGAAGAGCTTCGTAAAGAGATTGAAGAGCTCCATAGACAATAGTGGGAGGTCTCTCTCTCTCTCTCTCTCTCTCTGGAACTCTCTCTCTCTGTCTATTTCTGCGTAAAATTCCTCCTAATTTTGAAACTCCTTTGGAACAAATCATAGAACACCTTCAAGATCCTAGAGGCATCCGACGTGCTGGATTGACTGCCAACGGACCACGCAACTTTGGCGGTCCCAATGGAGTCCGTCGACGGGGTCTCATCAGACCTGTAGGCTCTGCTCTTCCTTCCTTTTTTCTATCTTGTGTTTCCTTTTCTTTTTCATTTTTTTTCTTTTTAAATTTTGGTTTTTATTGGATTCTGCTTTGATTTCAGGCATATAGGGTTGACTCCGAGGATCAGTCTGCACCAAAGCGGCGGCTTTCTTCAGCAGCGGTCAAGGTAATCTTGATGAGGGAAATGTATACTGTTAGTATCTTGATGAGGGAAATATATACTGTTAGCATCATGCTACTACTCATGGGGCCTGCCATCAAGTGGGGCCCATGGTGGATGGGAGTTACCTGTTGGGTATCCACCATTGAATGATCCCAACTGTTGAATTTGAACGTTTGTCATTATTGTCCATTTTCATTTGTTGTTGTGAATCACCTGATAAAGGATATATTTGGGCATGGCCCACCTGAAGTTGCGGCCCATGGAATCCATGGGTTACCAGAACTCGCAACACATGGGTACCGTTGCTGGGTCAAATGATAATAAGAAGAAAGAACATAATTTTTTATTGATTGAGTATCATATAATATGATACCGTTGGGATGCACACTTTCAAGTTCTTTTCATCTTTTTTAGTTAGTCATTTTATTATTTGATAAAGGTTGAGGAAGGAGAACTCACGGAGGATGTGGCTACAGTAAAAGCTGCGAAGGAACCAGATTTAACCACAGAAGGAGGACCTGCTGCAATGGAAGCGACTGATAGAAGGGCATTCGATCTGCAGCAGCATGGCAGCTTTAGGAGGGATGAGAATCAGAGGGAGTTGAGGATGATGGTATGGAAGATCTACGAACTGTGTCTTTTCTCATTTGGTTGTGGGAATTGCTTGAGCTGGAAATGTTGCTCATCGGTTGCATTTTCAGGACGTCGAAGCTCAACCAACGGAGCAAGTGCCAAGGGTCTTGCCGAAAGATAAAGACCCGAGTTTGGTTAAGAGGAATAGAAGAATGTTGGGACAGCTGTTGGGGACATTAGAGGTAATTCATAGCAATTATGCTGCAAAATTCGATGTTTTTTATATATCATAAATCATGATAAATAGAATAAAATTATTTATATCACGGACAAGATGGCGTGTAATCTATGATGACTAGATACCAATTAAGATTCAGACACTGGTATGGAGATGTAGCAAACCGTTCAACATGATATCATTAAAATATTTATTGTTAGTTCAGAAAATCATGTTAAATAATAATATAGGATGCAATTTTCTTTCTTACAATTAGAATATTGTTAGTTCAGGAAATCATGTTAAGCCATATCTTACAATTATTGGTCAAGTACCAGTGTATCACATATCAACATTGGTTAGGTGTCTTGTTATGCTGATATAGGCATCTTGGTATCCTAGCCAATGATGCACAAGTGTAAAACATGAAGACTGGTTGGGATGAAGGCTAATATCACACTGGATTTGATTGCTTATTCATGGTATAGGCCAAAATTATTAATTGGATGAATGCAACTGTTTGAATGGAGGACTTTACTCCACTATTGACAAGATGAGGGAGAGCGTAAACACAAATCTAGATTTATAGGGGGGTCCTTTAAAATTAGTTGGACTAAAACAGAGTATATGGAGTGCAGTTTTAGCAGCAATGGGAATGGGGTGAGGACAAAATGACCACTTCAATATGTTGGTTCGATAATTCACAAGAGTAGAGAGATTGAGTAGGATCTTGCTTATCGAACTCAGGTGGGGTGGAAGAAATGGAGATATGCCTCTAGAGTTTTATGTGATCATTGTGTACCACTCAAACTGAAAGGGAAATTTTAAAGGATGGCTATATGATCATCCACGCTTTATGGGACATAATTTTGGGTAGTAAACAAACAACTTGTTCTTAGGATTAGTGTAACTAAAATGAGAATGTTGAGATGGACGAGTAAGAAGACAAGATAGAATAAGAAATTAATGCATTCGAGAGAATTTAGGAGTATCACCAATAGCTAATGAGATGTTGGAAAGTAGACTTGGATGGTTTGGTCATGTGCAATGGAGACTAAGAATTGTTCTAATTAGGAGTGAATTGGTACAAGTTGAAGGCTCTATAAGGGAAGGGGAAGGCCCAAAAGGACATGGGTGGAGGTAGTAAGAAAAGACTTTGATGACTTATGGTCTAAATGAAGTTATGGCCCTTGACAAAGTAGAATGGTAGAAAAGGATTGATGTAGCCGACCCCAATTAGTTGGGATAAGCCATAGGTGATGATGATGATGATTTGTCAACATTTCTAGCCATCCTTTTATCCCTGAAACCTTCTCTAATGTCATTGTTTGGATCATATTCATCCACCCAGTGTGATTTTTGTGTGATGGTGCATCTATGATGGGTTCTCACATTGAGCAGTGCGAATTTTATATGCATGTGCTCTATCCCCATGGAATGCACATGATATATGCAGTTTTAACTAGACGCATTTTTGTGTTTTTACCGTGCTGACACTTAGAAGGAACTTGGGCACTTCTGGATGCAACATGGCACAACACTTCAGTATCTAATTTGGTAGTGTCCTAGTGATATCAGTGAAAAGCGCCCATGTTGGACACTTTTGAGTGAGGTGTCCAAACATTTTCTTCGTGAAGTATACTTTGGCTAATGGCATGAGAACTAATTCTTTTATTTCAGCCAGATGAAAAAAATGTTGTTTCATCTGCACTTTTCTTTTTTCTTTTGGAATCTCTACGAATGTCAATCCGAGTTCATACTTCTATGCAAGTTTGATTTACCATTCCTTTTTTGGTTGAAACTAATGGATAGCCTTGATGCTATGGAAAAGCAGGTCTTTGAAACCAAGTTTGCCAAAATTGGAAAGAGATTTGCTAATTCCACACGCGTATGAGCCTTGCCATCCACATGCATTCCAGGTTTGGACAATTTAACTTAATTACTTGCATTCCAGGTATGTAATTTTTTTAGTAATTTTTAAGTGCCTGCCTTTCATCCATCAACTCTGCCGGATTACTAACTTTTTTTCTCTTGTCTGAATGTATAAATAAAAGACAGTCCACTGCTAAGTACACCCAAAGCACAAACCGAATGGTTAAGCTATGTTTTTTCATTGACAAAAAGAAATGTAAAGTGGACCCACATGTCAATGCATGTCTTATGGGCCATAGATTTTAGCGACGTTGTTATATTAAACGTAAGGCGTGTTTGTATGCAAGGCATGCTCAGTTGAATTGAACTAAAGGAAACAAAGAAAAATGGAAAAAAAAAAGGATCTTGCATCAGGTATCATTATTCTAATTTGAAAGAGGTTGACATTGCATATCATGTATTTTAATTCAGACTCAAAATCATTTGAATTTGCAGTTTCGGTCTTTTTTTTTTTTTTCCAATTCCTCTTTGTTAAGCTTTAATACCTGTGATTCAATTCAATTATCATTCTACATACTATTCAAATTCAAATTCAATTATCAATCAGAGCAAACTTGGATGTGTGGGATTAATATGATAAATTAGGCTATTTTTTCCTTTCAAAGAGAAGATGATGGAAGGAGAAGCAAGAACTGTTGATTGTTTAAGGGGAAGATTGCTTGCAGAGAGAGTGACTTCAAAGGCTGCAAAAGAAGATGCATAAATCATGGGTAAAAAGGTCATTTTCCTTTCTTCTTCTTCATTTCCTTTTGCTACTGTCTTTTTTTTTTTTTTTTGATAGACTACTGTCATTTCTATTATATTCTTCTTCATTTCCATAGTTTTGGTTTCAAACATGTAGTTTTGAAACTTTGCAACAATCACATTTTTCTTTAACTGCATTTTTCAGATTCAAGCATATGTTGTTGTCATACATGCAGAACAATTCTTCTATGTTTGAGATTTTCATTCTGAAAAAAAAAAAAAATTGTAAAAACATGAGATTACGTGGTGGCTGAACATCAAGATTTACTAAATGCTTCAAAATGCTCCTTCTTGTAGTATGGAGTCCCAAAAAAATCTCTCAGATTGAATGATTCAATCTTTTGATTATACAAAGGTTATGGAAAGCATCTATTTTCAAAGCAAAAGAGCCGAATTTCGAAGTGTTAAGATAATCCAACTAAAAGATTTTTATTATTTTCTTTTCATGATACAAAATAAGACTCATTGTCTAGATGGTTAGGATCACTGGGAGACAACCCAGTTTCAAGGACTAAAGCCCCGTCACACAAACATCCTTAAAGGGATAAAAGTGGACCAAATGCACTGCCACACAATATTGCCTTCTATAGTAGTGTGTTCATTGCATGATCAGTAGCAGCACATTAGAATTGCCACAACAAGAACAGTTGGTTGCTGAGAATAGACATCTAGAATCCTACGTGTTTTCTTTTATGTTGGCATGCACAGGCTCATGCACTTGCACATGCACATGCTATGCATTTTTATTAATGCTTTTGTTGCACCCTTTTTTCTTTTTTCCTTTCCCTTATCAAGAAACATCACAAAGGAAGTTGGACGTGTAAGCTTCAAGTGAGTTGGTCTTTTGACTATAAAGGAGAATTCTACATGCTTCTTTCTTCATTTTTTTCTTTCACCAGATGATCAGTCAAGTTTAATTTTTGGTTCATGACACATCTGCACTAGATACCATAAGTTGTGCCTATGCCACATGTGCAATATCTAAGTAATTTATAAGTTCCTGTGTTTCACCCATAACACTGCCAGAGTATCCAAGTTTTTCTCATCTTCCATGTTCTTAACTTTGGGTCTTTACTTTGTTATGCCAATGTTACAAAATCATTAGTTTCCTTTTGATAACTACAAAATTTGTTGAAAGTAATGGAAAATTACTAAGTGATATATATTTTATGAAATCAGGTCGCTCTTTTGTTAAGCATTGTTGTTAGTCATTGTTTTAAAATTTTTTTACATTACTTTGTGTTTCTATTTACAGTATGTAAAATTGCATCATAGAAAGGGGCATGGGTTATGATTCATCATGAAATGAAACTGGCCACTAATATGACCATTTTGTCAATCATAGACTTGTTTTGCATGAATTAGGGAAAAAAGAAAGAAGAACAAAAATGGATGGTGATGGTGCACTTTATTGCAACATTAGTGGAAGTTTGTCTTTGACAAAGGAGCTTTAAAACTTGAATCTTACAAATTCATTTATCATTTCCATTTTTCACCTAATTTCTTCTGTTTATATGCAGTTTGACAAACCTGACCAAGCCAAATGATTGTTTTCTCTCAATGTTTGTAGATGACTTTGCGAAATGAGCTTCTTGATATCATTGTATAGTTTGACAAATTTGTCATCAATTAATCCATGTTATAATGTTTCAATTGCATTGCTAGTATAACTACACTTTCTATTTCTTGTTATGACTAATACATCAATTTGCAGGCGAAATCGAGTGCAATGGTCAAGGACACAACTTTCTTTGGGGTATTGCTTTCCGATCATCTCAAACCTGACTTCAATCCTCTTATCATCAAGAGCAAGGTAAGTGCTTGTTCATTCATCAGTTAGCTAGAGACTGTTGGATATGGAAATTCGATTCAGATTGCAATAATTAAGCAACCCCCAACTGAAACTAATCTAAAGTTGGATTAGTCCCATCTTGTTTTAAGTGAATTTGACTAATTCCATTTCAAGTTGAATTTGAAGAAGAAGAAGAAGAAGAAGAAGAAGTGCCATTTATATAGAGAGACAACTAACATTTCTTGGTGGGAAAATACTGAAATAATCAATCATTAATTGATTGTAGAACTTCTCTTATTTTCCTTCTTCTTCTTGGTGGATTAGTTATGTTTTTCAGGAGATAGACTCATCTGTCGTTAAGGATGAAATGTCTAGATTCCATCTTAAAATGATAGCTGAACTTCTCTTATTTTCCTTCTTCCTTAGGCTGAAATAGGCCTCAACCTTAGGCTGAAACCAGGCCTTTTTCAGGCCACACAAGGGAGCTGAAACAGGCCTCAACCTTAGGCTGAAACCAGGCCTTCTTCAGGCCACACAAGGGAGCTGAAACAGGCCTCAACCTTAGGTTGAAACTAGGACACATAATGGAGCTGAAATACATCCTTCAGCCAGCCCCAAATCTGAGTCGAAATACCTCCCAAATACTTTCAACCAGACTGACATTTGTGCACTGGTTGGATGGTAACTTATTATACAACTAGCTGTGAGTGAGACCTCAACAACCAAATGCTTTTCTACTACATTGATTTCACAACAAATCTCTACAATAACCATCATATGCAAGAAAGTGGTCAGATTACCATATCATTGATCAGGAAATGTGTGTTTCTCTTCACCTCAAAACTGTTTTTGCAAATTCTTCTGAGGGAGATTATAGTTCCCAAGGAAATGTATTACTCAACCTTTACACATTTATAGGCTTGGTATGTTTGTCTCTCTAATTTTAATTTCGTGGTTAGATAATAGGATACAATTTGTCATAGCAGCATAAGTAGTGGACAGTTGAATGGAGCAGTCAATCTAATTGGGTGCTATTTTGGATGGACCATGATGCCAAAATCATGCTTTGATCTTGACCGTTGTCTTTTTTTCTTTCTTTTCACCATCTGTTTGAATACAAACAACAGATTTGTGATCCATGTTAGGGCTGGATTTGACATATAGGCATGTTAACTCATCTGGACCAAAAATAATATTGGTTATTATTTTTGTGTATTCTGTAAGGTGAAGTGGATTGTCCATTCTACCTCAAGACTGGCTGGTGAGATTCATGTCTGCATGAATTCTTTTGGTCACCTGCCTAAATGATGGTTTTAGTATAGTCCACAGCTCCTAACCCTTCGTTCTTCGACTTTTATCAGAAGAAATGACTTGACAGATTGAGACCCATGTATGGTAGTCTAAGAGAACATAGGAGATTGATTTGAAGTTTGGAAGAAATGGGTGTTAAAAAAAAAAAGGAAAAAAAAAAACTGCTGTGTGTGATTACAAAGAAGATGCCTATCACAGTTTGAGTTGAGATTGGAAATGGAGTTCTTGATTGGGATTTTTGTCAGTTGAGTTTCAATTGTCCTGATGGAATTTGGGTCATCATTTTGAGTGTAAAAACTTCATGGTGTTGAATTTGCTGATATAAATCTTTTCTTTTCTTTTCTTTTCTTGTGTATTGGAAAGAAACATTTTTTTTTTTTTTTTTTGTATTGGCCTAAAAGCATTTATGAATGGGACTCTTTAGGATTGGGTAAAAACATTTATGAAAAAAAAAGATTTCTCTCTTTGACTGAGGTGACCTTCTAGAAAATCTCTTTCTGAGCTTTGACTGAGGTGACCTTCTAGAAAATCTCTTTATGAGCTTTGACTGAGGTGACCTTCTCTAACTCCACTCAAAATCCACCAACATCTTTAACATGTACTTCTCGTTAGTGTATATACATGTTCATTTCTTTGATACTGATGCAAGTTATGCAAGGACTGTCGATCTTCTATTCATCTAAAGACTAATTATCTCTAGTGGATTGGAATCCTTGCCATAATAAATGACGCTAACATAATTGTAATTTTAGCATTAATTTTGTCATTTGTTATAGAAGAATCATTTGAACTCTAGTCAAAGCTCATATGTAATTTCAGCATTAATTCTTGTCAAGAATGCACATGTGTAGTTATCATTATGGTTGCAGTTATTCATTATGTGACAGGTTTTCAGGTGAGATGAACGAGTTTCAAAACAAAACAGTCTGTGGTTTTGAGAAGCGATTCCCAATGCCATTTTTGTGTAAATGCATATTTCAGATTCAAGCATCTGGTACGTCTCTTGTCAAGAATGCACATGATTGGAGTGGCCTGGCCATTTGGACAGACCGTATTTATGTATTTGCTCGAAATTGATGAAGCAGACCCGGATGTGCGTCGGAGCTATCCGGAAGAGCAGGGGTCCCTGGAAGGTGGGAACCGTTGTTATGACCATGATGAAGCTGTCCATTTCCTATGGACGGCATTGGAGGGGCCTGGCCATTTGGACAGGCTGTGTTTATGTATTTGCTCGAAAGTAATGGAGTAGACCCGGATGTGCGTCGGAGCTATCCGGATGAGCGGGAGTCCCTGGAAGGTGGGAACCGCTGTTATGACCATGATGAAGCTGTCCATTTCCTATGGACGGCATTGGAAGGGCCTGGCCATTTGGACAGGCCATGTTTATATTTGTATTTGCAGGGACCATACCGTCAACCTAAACTCGAACCCATTCTCAAATCCAGAAACCTATAACATAAACCCAAACCTTAACCTAAACCTATAACCTATAACCTAAATCAAAACTAAAACCAAAACCTAAACCCATAACCTAAAACCTAAATCAAAACCTATAACCTAAACCAAAACAAAAACCTATAACCTAAACCCGAACACATTCTCAAATCCTATAACCTAAACCTAAACCAAAACCTATAACCTAAACCAAAACCAAAACCTATAGCCTAAACCCGAACCCATTCTTATATCCAAAAACCTATAACCTATATTAAAACCAAAACCTAAACCTGTAACCTATAACCTAAATCAAAACCTATAACCTAAACCGAAACCTTAACCTTCACCTAAACCTATAACCTATAACCTAAATCAAAACCAAAACCTAAACCTATAACCTATAACCTAAATCAAAACCTATAACCTAAACCAAAACCAAAACCTATAACCTAAACCCGAACCCATTCTCAAATCCCTAAACCTAAAACCTAAACTCAATTCCCTAAACCTAAACCTACACCTAATCCTAATCTCAACTCCCTAACCTAAAACGGATCCTAAACTTGAAAACCCAAACCTAAAGCCGATCCCGAACCCGAACCCGATTTCCTAAACCTAAACCATAAACTATTTTCAATTCCCTAAATCTATAACCTAAACCAAAAACTTAAACATAAACCTAAACCAAAACCTATAACCTTAACCTAAACGAAAACCTATAACCTAAACCTTAACCTAAATGTATTCTCAAATCCCTAAACCTAAACCTACACCTAATCCTAATCTCAACTCCCTAACCTAAACCGGATCCTAAACTTGAAAACCCAAACCTGAAGCCGATCCCGAACCCGAACCCGATTTCCTAAACCTAAACCTTAAACTATTTTCAATTCCCTAAATCTATAACCTAAACCTAAAACTTAAACCTAAACTTAAACCAAAACCTATAACCTTAACCTAAACCAAAATCAATAACATAAACCTTAACCTAAATGTATTCTCAAATCCCTAAACCTAAACCTACACCTAATCCTAATCTCAACTCCCTAACCTAAACCGGATCCTAAACTTGAAAACCAAAACCTAAAGCCAATCCCGAACCCGAACCCGATTTCCTAAACCTAAACCTTAAACTATTCTCAATTCCCTAAATCTATAACCTAAACCTAAAACTTAAACCCAAACCTAAACCAAAACCTATAACCTTAACCTAAACCAAAACCTATAACCTAAACCTTAACCTAAATGTATTCTCAAATCCCTAAACCTAAACCTACACCTAATCCTAATCTCAACTCCCTAACCTAAACCGGATCCTAAACTTGAAAACCTAAACCTAAAGCCGATCCCGAACCCGAACCCGATTTCCTAAACCTAAACCTTAAACTATTTTCAATTCCCTAAATCAATAAGCTAAACCTAAAACTTAAACCTAAACCAAAACCAAAACCTATAACCTTAACCTAAACCAAAACCTATAACCTAAACCTTAACCTAAATGTATTCTCAAATCCCTAAACCTAAACCTACACCTAATCCTAATCTCAACTCCCTAACCTAAACCTAAACCTAAACTTGAAAACCCAAACCTAAACCCGATTCCGAACCCGAATCCGATTTCCAAAACCTAAACCTTAACCTATTCTCAATTCCCTAAACCTTAACCTAAATGTATTCTCAAATCTCTAAACCTAAACCTACACCTAATCCTAATCTCAACTCTCTAACCTAAACCTAAACCTAAACTTGAAAACCCAAACCTAAAGCCGATCCCGAACCCGAACCCGATTTCCTAAACCTAAACCTTTACTATTCTCAATTCCCTAAATCTGTAACCTAAACCTAAACCAAAACCTATAACCTTAACCTAAACCAAAACCTATAACCTATACCTTAACCTAAATGTATTCTCAAATTCCTAAACCTAAACCTACACCTAATCCTAATCTCAACTCCCTAACCTAAACTGGATCCTAAACTTGAAAACTTAAACCTAAAGCCGATCCCGAACCCGAACCCGATTTCCTAAACCTAAACCTTAAACTATTTTCAATTCCCTAAATCTATAAGCTAAACCTAAAACTTAAACCTAAACCAAAACCAAAACCTATAACCTAAACCTAAACCAAAACTTATAACCTAAACCTTAACCTAAATGTATTCTCAAATCCCTAAACCTAAACCTACACCTAATCCTAATCTCAACTCCCTAACCTAAACCTAAACCTAAACTTGAAAACCCAAACCTAAACCCGATTCCGAACCCGAATCCGATTTCCAAAACCTAAACCTTAACCTATTCTCAATTCCCTAAACCTTAATCTAAATGTATTCTCAAATCTCTAAACCTAAACCTACACCTAATCCTAATCTCAACTCTCTAACCTAAACCTAAACCTAAACTTGAAAACCCAAACTTAAAGCCGATCCCGAACCCGAACCCGATTTCTAAACCTAAACCTTAACTATTCTCAATTCCCTAAATCTATAACCTAAACCTAAACCAAAACCTATAACCTTAACCTAAACCAAAACCTATAACCTAAACCTTAACCTAAATGTATTCTCAAATTCCTAAACCTAAACCTACACCTAATCCTATTCTCAACTCCCTAACCTAAACCGGATCCTAAACTTGAAAACCTAAACCTAAAGCCGATCCTGAACCCGAACCCGATTTCCTAAACCTAAACCTTAAACTATTCTCAATTCCCTAAACCTAAAACTTAAACCTAAACCTAAACCAAAACCTATAACCTTAACCTAAACCAAAACCTATAAGCTAAACCTTAACCAAAATATATTCTCAAATCCCTAAACCTAAACCTACACCTAATCCTAATCTCAACTCCCTAACCTAAACCGGATCCTAAACTTGAAAACCCAAACCTAAAGCTGATCCCGAACCCGAACCCGAACCCGATTTCCTAAACCTAAACCTTAAACTATTTTCAATTCCCTAAATCTATAACCTAAACCTAAAACTTAAACCTAAACTTAAACCAAAACCTATAACCTTAACCTAAACCAAAACCTATAACCTAAACCTTAACCTAAATGTATTCTCAAATCCCTAAACCTAAACCTACACCTAATCCTAATCTCAACTCCCTAACCTAAACCGGATCCTAAACTTGAAAACCTAAACCTAAAGCCGATCCCGAACCCGAACCCGATTTCCTAAACCTAAACCTTAAACTATTCTCAATTCCTTAAATCTATAACCTAAACCTAAAACTTAAACCTAAACCTGAACCAAAACTTATAACCTTAACCTAAACCAAAACCTATAACCTAAACCTTAACCTAAATGTATTCTCAAATCCCTAAACCTAAACCTACACCTAATCCTAATCTCAACTCCCTAACCTAAACCGCATCCTAAACTTGAAAACCCAAACTAAAGCCGATCCCGAACCCGAACCCGATTTCTTAAACCTAAACCTTAAGCTATTTTCAATTCCCTAAATCTATAACCTAAACCTAAAACTTAAACCTAAACCTAAACCTAAACCAAAACCTATAACCTTAACCTAAACCAAAACCTGTAACCTAAACCTTAACCTAAATATATTCTCAAATCCCTAAACCTAAACCTACACCTAATCCTAATCTCAACTCTCTAACCTAAACCTAAACCTAAACCTGAAAACCCAAACCTAAACCCGATCCCGAACCCGAATCCGATTTCCAAAACCTAAACCTTAACCTATTCTCAATTCCCTAAGCCTTAACCTAAATGTATTCTCAAATCCCTAAACCTAAACCCTACACCTAATCCTAATCTCAACTCTCTAACCTAAACCTAAACCTAAACTTGAAAACCCAAACCTAAAGCCGATCCCGAACCAGAACCTGATTTCCTAAACCTAAACCTTAAACTATTCTCAATTCCCTAAATCTATAACCTAAACCTAAAACTTAAACCTAAACCTAAACCAAAACCTATAACCTTAACCTAAATCAAAACCTTTAACCTAAACCTTAACCTAAATGTATTCTCAAATCCTTAAACCTAAACCTACACCTAATCCTAATCTCAACTCCCTAACCTAAACCTAAACCTAAACTTGAAAACCCAAACCTAAACCCGATCCCGAACCCGAATCCGATTTCCTAAACCTATACCTTAACCTATTCTCAATTCCCTAAACCTTAATCTAAATGTATTCTCAAATTCCTAAACCTAAACCTACACCTAATCCTAGTCTCAACTCCCTAACCTAAACCTAAACCTAAACTTGAAAACCCAAACCTAAACCCGATCCTGAACCCGAACCCGATTTCCTAAACCTATAAACTAAACCTTAACCTATAACTTATTGTTGAGGGTCAAATATTGCATATTAGACCCTAGTTATTACATGGATTTATGAACATGACATTGCTTAATGAAATATTTTAGTTAGGTTTTTGCTGCAGGATGTAATTAGGAGCGTTGACTGAAAAAGAGTATTAAAAGCGTGGATTTGATGCTCCGAAGTCACCAGAGCAAGGGACGGACTCCAGAGGACTAAGATCAATGAATTCACACACCAGGGATCCGAGGAAATCAAGCCGTTCACGTTAAAAATGGCCCAAAACTAGTCTAGAATGCAAGATCACAGGGTTACCGCTATCCGATTGACACGAGACTTCATACATGGGATGTGAACCATAAATTAATCGTACATATTAAATTTCAACCATTTAAGATCTCGGGAAGTGGGCCACCATCTTTGATCATATGGTAGATCTGAACCGTCCATCATGTAGAGGACCCAAGAAAGTTCTAAGGGACGATGTTGTTTTGGAATTTGAGTGAGGAAAGTGTCGTATTTCGAGGCCCCGAACTTGGCTGCGAAAAGACTTTCGCTGCGCGTGCGACAGCTTTCCAAATCCGATTTTCTCCACTCCAGCAGCTATAAAAAGGGTTTTGGACATGGGGAGCAGGCATCAAAGGCCTTGAACGAAGAATCTCACGTGAGAGAGAGAGAAAGACAGGGAGAGAAGAAAGAGTTTTTGTTGTTTTTCCTTTGGTTATGCTTTTCTTCTCAAATTTCTGATGAGATCTAGCCCATCCATGTGTGGCTAAGCCTCTTGGCTAGGGCCAAGAGGTGAAGCTTGTAGTGTGATGGGACCGATTCTGCGGTTTTGATTCATGTTATGGACTGATTTGATTCTAGTTTGATTTATAAGAATGCTTTTAGTTTTTAATGATTTGTTGTGACTAAAATTACAATAGATCTGCGACGGCTTGGAGTATTCTCTCCATAATTTGATTGTGAAATCAGGAAACCCTGTTGTTCACCATTGCCCCTTGGACATGGTTGGATGATGAAATCCTTCCTAACCTTCATACATCGTCTGATTGATTGTGGATTGATTTGAGTTCTGTTGTTTACCTTGTCTCATGGGCATGGATTTGTGATGGAATCGACTCTAATTCTCATATCTTTCATCTCTTTGAAAACTAGATCAATGGAAGTTCAGATCGAGCTTTAGTGACATATCTTCCAACTTGATGAAGATGGGACTCGAAGTCCAGTTGAGTTCGTGAATCAAGCGTAGATCTCCCTGATCTCTACAAGTGGATCCTTGGCACCCTAGTTTCCTACCTTTAAATTTCACCAGTTTTAGTTTCGTACTTCACAATTATTCACTCATATTTACTCAATTTAAATTTCATCTTATTCTAGTTCTATTTCTAGTTAGTTTCAGATCACGTACAGGTTTCAGTCCCTGTGGATTCGACCTCGGTCTTACCGAGATTATTACTACATCACAACCCTATACTTGGGGAGTGAACACTTATAACCTAAACTTATAACCGATAACCTAACCTATGGATTTTGCTATAGTTTAGAAGATTTGTACGTACATTTTTGATTTCTTTATATATAATTATTTTTTTCAGCTCTTTTTTTTTTTTTTTTGGTCTTTCTTCCTTTTGAGATGTGTACAAAGGCATGCTTGTTTGATTGTGTCTACAATTGTTGTTTTATACAGGCTGACAAGCTAAAGAAGTTAGTGGATGATGAAATTCATTTTCTCAAGGGAAGGGTTTTGAAACTTGAAAGTGATCTTGTGTCGAAGTCTACAGAAGTTATTTATGCAGTTTCAAGGAAAGAAGAAACTCTATCTTCTGTGTTTGCTGAACTTGACCATCTGAAGAAAGAAAATTCTGTAAAAGCGCGAGTATTATTTAATGCATGAGGGCACGCCTTAGTTGTAATTCTTATGATAGGTTGAGCAAAGTGAAGTATTGTTTATTTAGAAATGTGAATGTAGGATGCATTGTAGATTTGATTGCTATTGTAATAAATGCATCATTTTTTTTTCTCTGATTGCATTAAGCTTAGATGAGTTATCAATCATAGTAGGTTCTTGCAATGGAAACAGGGAAAATAGGTACGAAATATAATCCGTAGCTATTACTATCTATAGCTACGGATTATATTCGTAGCTATTGGTATTTATAGCTACGGATTATATCCGTAGCTATTGGTATGTAGTGCTGCAAATACCGTAGATATTGGTATCTATTGATACGGATTATATCCGTAGCTATTGATATATATTGCTACAGATATAATCCGTAGCTATTTCTGTCTATAGCTACGGATAGAATCCGTAGCTATTTCTGTATATGGCTACGGACAATATCCGTAGCTAATTGTATCTATTGCTAAGGAAAATATCCGTAGCTAATTGTATCTATTGCTACGGATATTGTCCGTAGCTAGACCTTTAGCTACCCCACCAATTGCGACGGACGTGAGACGGACCAAATCCGTAGCAAAAGGGCTTTTGCTACGGATTTAGTCCGTAGCCTTTGCCCATTTTTCTTGTAGTGGATTACTTGAGGACAGAGGGTTGAGATGGCGTAGGAGCAGCTCATGCGGATTGCTGAGCTGGCTGAGAAATGGTTTCCCCTTTTGGATATGGTGTGTTTGTAAGGCCTCCTTGCTTCGAGGATTGTGTGCATGAAGACGTGCTGAATCACGTGAGATTTGTGGGTTTTGGTCGAGCCCACGTTGCTAACATGATGGACGGTTTGAATTTCCCATATGAACAGTGTAGGTGGGCCGTTGATCACAAACACGGACGTACGCCCGTCCCCTGTTTGCAAAACAGAAAGAGAGAGGGAAATCTCTCTGTTTAAAGGATTTTCGGTCAACCTGCTTTGACCGGTTCTCTTTGGATTGGTGCACAGCGGGTGCACATCCCTTCTGTGCACCCACGCTTTGAGGTGGGGTCCACCATGATGTTTGTGATAAATCCACTCCGCCAATTCCATTTGCAAGGTCCTGCCATAGCCTTTTACCGAAGACGGAGCAGATTCAAGGACCAGGTGGGGCCTGCAACTTGAATCAGGCCCCATTTATGAATTTCCCGCCGATCTAAAGGTTGGATTTTCCCGGGATTGAATGCCAACTGTTAAAAAGGTCCTAATGGGCTGTTCACCTAGCATCTTACGACAAATCCTGATTATATATAAGTATATTGCTTTATATTAATAAAACTACATTAATACTAAGAAATAATGCAATTTGTTACATGTAATATTATCTCACATTGTTATATATATATATATATATATATATATATATATATATATATATGGACATTAGTAAAAAAGGAAACAAGGATTAATATATATTATTTGTATAATTATGTACGTCTTATGTTGAAATGTTAACTTATTTGAAATTTGTTATAAACTTCATAAATCTTTGTAATATAAATTCTATGATTTGTAATTTATATAAACGATTTTAAGAATGTATAAATATAATATGGATTATAATTATATATTATTTTAAAGTGAATTTTTTTATCTTTACAAAGTACATAAATAACATTTCGTAGTGTATATATATTTATGTTGTATTATTTCATTCATCATAAATGATTATCAAGTAGTTATATTGCATAATGCATATTCTGAATTGGACGACCAATCTAATGGTCGGATAATTCCACAACTGATCCTAAGCGCACCTAATGTTTCCCGTACTAGTTTAGGGGACTTTTGAATGGGATTGTTCTCAACGATAGGATTTAGGACAGAACGGACGTGGACGTTCGCTTAAGCTATGCTTGTATTTATAATAAATTAAATTACGTGGTACGCTCGATGTAAGACCCGTATCCTAGACCGTATTGTTCCGTCGACGTCCGCGATCCTTCTCGACGAATTCTGGCAACCTACGACGTATAACCGACGTCTGCGCATGATCCTACGTCGTATCTTGTAGATTTGAGTCGGCTTAATCCAAGACTTGTACTAGTACGACTGCACCGTCGCTGCGGTTTCAACACCGCGTCTCGTGCGTCAATCTGACGCTTAGATCATAAGTTGTGGACCATGCATTATAATGACCGTAGACCACGTATTGCGGGACCCACCTATCCCATGTGACACCAATCGCTAGGTAATTATGAGGGTGATGGATGACATCACCCTAGCTATGGTCACCCTACCCTAACTATAGTCACCCTACCCTAGCTATAGCCACCCTACCCTGGCTATAGCCACCCTACCCCTAGCCCTTCTTACAAGCACTTATGGCTAGCCACCCTACCCCTAGCCTTCTTACAACCATTTATTGCTAGCCACCCTCTCTTACAAGCCATCATTTCCTACCTAAGCTACTCTCTCCCTCTCTTTACTACACACACTCTCTCTCTCTTTCTCTCTCATTTCTCAAACCCACAATTCCAAGCACAAAAAAATCCCACGTTGGAGCTCTTCCATGTGAGAAGAGAGTAAGCCAAGTGTGGCCCACCTTCCTACACTCTCATCTCTCATCCACACCATCAAAAGTTCATCATCCACCATTAAAAGTCAAGCAAAGGAGCATAGGAGTGCAAAGAAGCAAGAAGAAGGCCTAGAGGTGGGTGATCTTGAGTTCTACCGTTGATTTCATGATTTGAGGGCCCACTTGTTGGTGGGACCCATTTTGATGTATATGATGTATCCATGAGGGGCCCATAGTGGCGGGGTCCCTCTATCACCATCTCTCTCTCTCTCTCTCTCTCCCTAGAATGAAGTGGGCCCCACCAAATCATGTTAAATTCACTCCATTCATCAAATGGTGTGGCCCACCACATTTTAGGCGAAATCCACTGTTTCGGTGGAAAGTCCACAGGCAATATAACATATGATATTTATTTTATATTAATATTATACTATATATGTATATATATGCATCGTGGGCCACGTGCATGTGCGACCCACCATGAGGCTTGTGTGTATACCGTCCAGTGTCTAGAGATGCTGGACGTGAGGTTGGCTAACATGGAGTCCGTGTACTAACATGGGGGTGTACTTGCAAGCTAACAAAAAGAAAAAGAAAAAGGGGGTTTTGGGATAAGCCACCCTTGGAGCCCCCACCTTGATGCACACACTTAATCCACGTCGTCCATCCCATTTCTTAACTCAGTTTAGGAGTTGAACCGGAAAATGAGTTCAATCCGATAATCCAGCGGGCCTTACCATAGGAAACAGTGGTGTTTGCCGTTAAAACTTTGGAAAATGATTGCTGGGGTCCACATGAAGCTTGGACCCACCTGAAATTTGGTTTGGACCCCTAATTTTGTGGGACACGTACAATGGACGGGGTAGATCTAGTTAATGTGGGTCCCACCTAGGGTAACAAAAAAAATACATGTTACAAGAAGGTGGCAAGCACCTTGTTGCCATGACGTACGAAAAAGGGGTGGGTCCCATTGGCCCTAGTTGTGAACCCCACGATGATGTATATTTGATATCCACACCGTTCATCGAGTGGGCCACTCCCTGAGACGGACCCACTCCAAAAATCAGCCGTATATGGAACTCAGGTGGGCCATACCATCTAAAATCATGTGAAGACATGCCTAAAACATATAAACTCACTTGGTGGGGCCTACCTGGAATTTGTATGCAGCTAAAACTTGGTCTGAACCCTCAGCCAAGTGGGACACACATAATGAGTGGGCTGGATTGGTGAACCACATTCCAGTGGGCCCCATGGCCACGTGACCATATGAACAGTTTGGGTGGCATTTAAACATCATCGTGGGCTCCCTGCCCACGTGACCTTATGAAGAGGTTGGGTGACAAATAAATATTATGGTGGGCCCTCTTGACCGTGTGACCTTGTGGTGAGCCCAAGGTCCACATGATCTCATGAATAGTGTGGATGGCAGGTAAACAGTATAGTGGGCCCCATGGCCGTGTGGCCCTATCAACAGGTTGTATGGAAAATAAATATTGCAGTGGGCCCTACCCAAGGTCCATGTGACCTTATGAACAGGTCGGATTGCAAATAAACATTACAATGGGCCCTAGGCCCATGTGACCCTACGAACAGTTTGGATGGGAAATAAACATCACGTTGGGCCCCCGTTGGATGGAAATAAACATCATGTTGGGCCCCCATTTGAGTGGAAAATAAACATTATGTTGGGCCCTAGGTTGAGTGGAAAATAAACATTAGGGTGGGTCCTACTTAGGACCCACTTATGTATGTATGGTGTCCACACCTTTCATCAGTGTGGACCTCCACCATGGAGTATGTGATTTATCTATGTCTTCCATCCCGATGGGACCTACCATGATGCATGAGTTTCATCCAAACCGTCCAACCATTTTAGAGGTTATTTTAAGGCTATAAGGCCCATCTTGGTATGTTTGTGGGCCATCCGTTGAGGCCCACCTTGATTGATGTTATGCCAATGTTATGAGGCCCATTATGATGTATGCAAGACCTATGTAAGGAGCCTATCTTGATATACTTGTGGCCCGTTGTTGAGGCCCACTTTGACATATTAGAGACCCATGTTATGAGGCCCGTTTGATGTATTGGAGGCCCATAGGTCGAGGCCCAATAGGACATACATAAGGCCCATTATAACGTGATTCCACCATGGTTTATGTATGATGATCATTATAGTGGGCTATGCCTTGGGAGCAATGATGGTTTGACGTCCACATTGGAGGGACAATGTTGGTTAAATGTCCACATTGTCACTCTCCCTAAGGCCCACTAATAGGCTCATACTTGTAGTGAGTAGGCCGTTTAGGCCCATATTCGTTATGCACAAGCCCATCACCTTATGACATGTTTAGTATAGATCCATAATGCATGATCATACGCATCATATGTATGCTTGATATGAGAAGTGCTGATCATAACATATGCCTTCGGGCAGATCGTTTATGGGCTCCCTGATAGACAGAGTTGCCCTGCATGAGCCCGCGGTATGCACAGGATTGTTGCATGTCTGGCAGTATGATTCATGCACTTTGCATTTGTGTAGTTGTGATTATTGTATGCCCTAGCGACATCAGGGCCATAACCTCCACAGACACATCGTGGGTGGCTGGATTGGATACCGAAAATGTTTGGTTCTAGAATACGGGCGCCATAGATGTCCCTGGGTGAAAATCTCTAAACCCGATAGTACCAGAGGATGACTCCAACGTCGAGACCGAGTGGATACACGAGTGTGCGAGGGCCGTATACCAGTAGGTTGCGTCTCCCACTGTATCGTGGTCGGTTGGAAAGGGGTGTGACCTTACCCGCCTGAGTGAGGGGGCAATTTCTAGGTTAAGTTTGACCAGCTTGAGGAATAGGTCCGCTATCGACGAGCCGAGCTCGATATTGCAGGTGGATAGTGAGGTCTCTTCTACTCTCCTAGTTGTGCGTTCGGATAGGGACGACAAGCTGGCGTAGAGCGTACTAGACCCCGATGATTATCCATAATGAGAATTGTACTGATATTGATGAACTGTACTGATATTGATGAACTATACTGATATGTGGATTTGGATTGGCATGCTTGAGTTGCATCTCGCATCGCATGGTCTTGATATGACCGATAACATTCATACCCTGCACTGCATAGCCTTGGTACGGCTATTTGCATTCATGTACTTATCAGCAGGTTTCCGCATTACTCTGACCT
This sequence comes from Magnolia officinalis, assembly GCA_021015155.1. Lineage (NCBI taxonomy): Eukaryota > Viridiplantae > Streptophyta > Magnoliopsida > Magnoliales > Magnoliaceae > Magnolia > Magnolia officinalis. Next base: position 15,004,231 of record JAJHSJ010000003.1, read on the forward strand.
TACATTCTGAGCACGTTCGCACCCACTTAGACCGCCCCCTAAGCTTTCTATAAGCTTATGCACGATTGATGCGTGCAGGTGACGCCAGGACGCAGTCGTAGCTTCACCGCAGTTGGAGCGTGCAGTCGAGCTTTTGGAGTTTTGTTATTAGCACTATCTTGTATTTCCCTTTATACGCATTATACTCAAAGTTTTTGATCATAGTGGATTTTGTGATGGTGTTCTTGTGGTTATTGTTCGTGGGTTATGCTTGTGGTTATGCTCATTACGAATCAAATCATATTTAAAATCTTCCTTGTAGCATCCCAGGATCGGAATCTAGTATATGGGTGCCGGGAGCCGAGAATGGGGTACTACGGAGGCTGTCGGCGCAGATTCGGCGATCGGGAATTTTGTGAACCCGGTTTCCGAGTTTGGGGCGTGACACTCGAGTACTGGAAGGTACGGGGTGTTACAAATGGCCTACAAGAAGAGAGTTGAGAAAATAAAGTAGTGGGCCACGTCAAAAGAAGATAGTGTAACTAGAGGTGTACACGAACCGAGCTAGCTCGGTTAGCTCACTCGACTCGACTCAAAAAAGCTCGATTCGACTCAGTTCGAAGCTGAGTTCGAGCCGTGTCGAGCTGATTTTTTGAGCTCGAAAATGACTTCAGGCCGAATTTGAGCTGGCCCCAGCTCGACTCAACTCGGATCGAACCCAGCTCGAATCGAACTCAGATTGAACCAATTTGGTGACTCGATTACCTTGATATCGATGTTGGTCACTAAGTGTTTGATGAAATGACTCAAAGAAGTGTGACTAGTGGCAAGGAAGGTATGTATATGAAACCATCACCCTTTTTTTTTTCTTGATTTTTATGTTGCTTAAAATCATCGATGTTGTCCCAAATACAGTGAGATTTTGAAGGTGCAGTCGTGGTGTTTGTGAAAATGTTGCAATGACAAACTTGACTGCATCGTGGCTCGAACTCGGCTTGAACTGGCCGGAGCTGCTGACCGAACTAAGCCAAGCTGGCCAGTCAAGCTCGAGGACCGAGCCGAGCCGAGGTCAGTAGTGGCCTAGCGTGACTCATATACACCCCTAAGTGTAACAATCTAAAAGCTAAGATCATCCGCTTGGGGAGGATTCTTGGTCCATGACACATCCAGAGCAAGGCCACCGGATGAACAGCTTACATCATCGTACCTTTGTCCCAAATGCGCAGAATCTTGTGGACCAACAAATTGGAAAATAACGGTCCTTACTCTTGCTCGGGTGGTTGACTCCCGGGAGTTTCAACACCGGGTCAGGGTTCGAGTACCCATAGGTGGTGAAATTCCACTAAGGGCCTGTTTGGCCGGGCAGATCCCATGGTATTAGGAAGGATGGGATCAATTTTAAGGTAATGATGGTGGTGTCAGTGGATTGTCTTAAGATACATGGAATTGCTTATATCCCGGACAAGTTCACTGGGTCTGTTTGGCACGCCCTGTATATCCCGGGATTTTACCTTCCAATCCATCCAACCAAGGGATAGGATCAATTTTAAGGTAATGATGGTGATGTCAATGGATTGCTCATATCCTAGGACAAGTTCAAAGGATCTGTTT